>VMDO01013632.1:34505-57539 GCA_007922755.1 Pedetes capensis | reverse complement strand
AGGTGCAGTGAAGGACGCCTGGAATCCCTGTGACTTGCGGGATGGGGGCAGGAGGGTCTCAAGCCCAAAATCTGTGCAGCCCAACAAGAGCCTATCTCAAAAAGCAAAAAATGTATGGGCTGGGGCCACAGAGTGTCAGTCCAGTTTCCACAAAGGAAGCAGGCTCAAGACCCTGTTAACAGTAAAAACATATTATCTTAAGGATGGAGCCTGAACTAATTATTACACCCAGTTGGACCAGGTGGATTCTATAATGCAGGGTGCAATGTTCCCGATAGAGCTCAGGGTGGCAGTATTTCCACACAATCCGCAGTAACCATTGGTCTCACTGGGTCCATATAGCCAAGCTCTTCATAACAATCTGGATTTAATTGGGGCCCCGAGTGCCCAAAGAGACTGTTCCACGAAACACTCGCCACTACTGTACTGTTCTCGAGGCAGTGGAACCTGTGGGGTCTTCCCTGAAGTTCTCACTGTCCCACGTAGATCGGGCGCCAATTCCCCAAATCAAAGATTTCGTCCCCACTGCCTTGTCCTGTGCTGTAGTCGAGCTCGGAACTTTTCCGCTGGCGGTGAACTGCTCCGCCAGTTTCCGCCGAAAAGGAGCTCCCCGGCCACGCGTGACTTAGCCGCCTCCACAAGCCCCAGACCTCTCCGCAGCACAGTGGGGTGATTTGGGCTCACCTCTGATGTGTCTGGGATCCGGGCATATGTGTGCCCAATTTTCTGTGGAGTTTGCGACTGTAGGCCTGACCCGCCGCAACAGAAGGGAGGGGAGCCGTGTCTCAGCTCTAGACGCGGATCGCTGGCACCGGCTGGCACCCGTTTGCTCCGCGGCCGCTATGGAGGGCGTTTGTGGGCCCCCTCACGGTGACTCACCTAGGATCTGCAGTCTGTGTCCCACAGGCGTGGTGAGAGTGTGCTGCCAAGGTTGCACTCCATGTTGGGTCCGGGCCCATGGGTGCGTGTGCGCAAAATCCCCTCCAAGTCTCTGGGATTCTATCCTCTGTCTGTGTGATGGCGAAATGGTGGCGGTCCCGCTGCTGGCCACTGTGTAGCTCCTCTGAAGCCTAATCCTTGATTTCAGTGCACGCCTAGTTTCATTCTCTATCTCTCAAACTAAGTTATCTCTGTTTCTATTTATTCAATTTGATTTTTAAACCCCTAATCGAGGCTTCTTATTGCTCCCGAACAGAAGGTGTGTGTTATCTGTCCGCCATCTTCCCCCAAAAAAGTCCAAATATGCATTTCTTAAGAAAATGGAGGAGGAGCTGGGCACAGTGGGGCATACCTGTAATCTGAGCGACTAGGGAGGTGGAGGCAGGAGAATCAAGTTTGAGGCCAGAGGCAACCTGCGTAATTTAGCAAGACCCTATCTCAAGATAAAAAATTTAAATAGGGCTGGGAATACAGTTCAGTGATAGACAATCTGCAAAATATCCACATATATGCTCTCTCATCTCTTTTAAGCCTTTGTTCACATGCCACCTTCTCATCTATACTTCATGACATATTTATTTCTATTTACTTCCATGAATGTAAACTCCTTTAGGGCTGGAGGGTTTGTCTGTTTACTTACTGCTGAATTCTCAGCGCTGAGAACAGAGCCTAGCACATAATAAGTGTGTAATAAGTATTTGTTGAATGAATAAACGAACAAATCAAAGGAAGCATCAAGCTGCTCAAAAAAGAGCTAAACAGATGTCAGAGAAATGTTTATGAGGAAGTAACATTACTAAAAATAATAAAGTCAGGATGGGAGTGGGATACACCATTTCTAGAAGTATGTACTACAATGTTTCTATAGATTGCTTTAGGAAAAATGGCTATTCTGGCTCATTTCATTGTTTTTGGAAAGGATATGCCCATTCCCAAAGTCCCTTAGTTTCTGAAGCATTGAAACTCTGGGAGTTGACAAGCTCCTGAAGTGATTGTGTCCTTCTTTCCGTCGCCACATACACAAAGTGCCAAAGACTTTCATGGTATTTGTCTTCTATTAGACCCATTTCCAAAATCTTCACACAGAATAATCATGGGTATCTAGGCCAACTTCCAATTAAAACCACTAACTCGTGCAATTAACCTTCTTTAAAAGTGTAATCAGACCACCTTCAAGGTAAAATATATCTTAGGATGATGTATCTCAACCCCTCAAATATTTTATATATAACTAAAATAAAAAAAAAAGAAAGTTACTTGCTCAAAATGTCTCAAAAAATACATTATTTTTTCAAACAGTAAATAATAAGCATGGCCAAGTCTGAGTTAAAGAACTCAGACACTTTGGAACAAATTTTCTAATATTTGAAAATATAAAATGTTATTTTATGAAAAGTTTAAATAAAAATGCTTATTTTCATAATATCAACAATTCCATTCACCTATCCATCAACCACGTATTAAACTTAGAAGTTGTAACAGGGACACTGACAGAAACGTACTCTAGCATTCAGCAAAGTAAATGATAAACAAATACAGATTTTTAAAAAACATATACCTCTTTCCAAAAGGAGACTTTCTTTGTCCAGTATTGAGAATGATGAGGGATCCTAAAGTCTTTTTGCTAATACTAACTTTCCTAAGCATTACAAGTTTTAACAGAGCTTTATAAGAATGTTCCATGAACTAGTCATTTCCACAGGGGGTTCAGTGGGAGTGCTGTCAAAATCTTCACCTTGATCTTCAACGTGATCTTCACCTTCATCCACCATCACCACTACCCTCCTCCTCTTCTCCAGGGGTCATATTCTAATACACCTCCTAGGGAGGTGAGTCAGCACTGCTACAAATAAACGTATGTTGTAGCCCTCAAGTCTTTAGAGTGGGAAGTAACTGTGAACCACTGTTATAAATTATCTTCCATAGTGCTGCAGGGAAAAAAATGGTATTTTCATGGACAGTAGTCTCTCTCCAAATCCTTTCCATCCTCTATCTAGTGAAATCCTAACCTCCCGTCAAGCCCCATCCTTGTTTTTTCCTGGGGAAAGATCACTCCATCTATGGTGCTCTTTTCTAGACCAGCTGACCTATGGCATCTGTTTTCTGTACCTGTCACTTGGCATTCACCACACATTGGCAAGTAATACCTTCTGTATTGTTGTCTCAGCTGTTGCTGATCTTTCCTATGTTTGACAGGAAAGGAGAGTCAGATTCCCAAGGAGTTAAATATTTCAAATCCTTATGGAAGTTTTCTGGAAGCTACGTGGTAAAATATAGTTCCCATATATATGAAGAGGAAGACCCAGAAACCCTAAAAAGGTGACTGGGTTTAGAATACAAAACACAACCATGACCAAGCTGCAATTTTAGAAGCCTTTAGTTCTAGCAAAAGGACGATTCCCAACCTCTGAATAAGGATGCCTTTGAAGGTCAAAATATGTTAAAAGAACAGACAGACATGAACATTACTCAACAGAACAAGGTATTAAAGCATTTTTTAATGGAAAAGATACATGAACTCAATAAAATATTAATACATATATATGAGATATGGGATATCATAGTGGTGCACAGAGCATATGCACAAGAAATCAGGGCTCCCCCTGGACCTCAGACTGGCACATAATTGAATTTTATTGTGCTGTTGACATAAGATGCCATTGTCCTATTGCAAGTATTACCACCTACAAATATTTAGGAGCAAAATAAAGACAGACAACTAACAAATCTTCAACTTTCTATTCCTCACAATAAACCCAGCAGAACACACCTCAGGTAACTCAACCTCTCTTCCCAAGAAGTAGAATATTTTAAGCACAGTGCAGATATGATACGTGAAACATCTCACTTCATAGTTCAATAAACTTTTCTTGTGGTTGTAAATTAATAAAATAGCAAAAAGAACAAATTAACAACAACAACAACAAAAAATAGAAGCCATCTGAAAGCCCATGTCATATATACTTCCTGATTCTAGTGAAATCTCAATCCTGTTTACCCATCTGTCTATTCACCTAAAAAAATAGTATTTTCAGGCAGCCACAGTGGTGCATGCCTGTAACCCATGCAACATGGGAGGTGAAGGAAGGAGAATCAAAAGTTTGAAGTCAGAGGTGGCCTGTGTAACTTAGTGAGACCCTGCCTCAAAAAATAAAACCTAAAAAATAGGCTGGGAGTGCAGGTCAGTGGTAGAGCACCAACAAAGTATGTGTAAGGCCCTAGGTTTAACCCAGCAGTACTGGGGACCAAAAAAAAAAAAAAAAAAAAAAAAAAAAAAAAAAAAAAAAAAAAAAAAAAAAAAAAAAAAAAAAAAAAAAAAAAAAAAAAAAAATTCCAGTGGAAACAAATATCACTCTAATCTTGGTTTAAATCTTCTGTGCAGTCACCAAGAATAAGCTTAAATGTATCAACTGTATAGCATATTGTTTATGGATAGTGATAGTGAGCTGAAATCTTGACTTTGTCATCTATTAACTGATCTTGGGCAGGTTTCTGCAGTGCACTTCAAATAACTTATGTAGTGCTTAACATGATCCTACCAGATTTTAAGAGCTGAAAATAATGGTTACTAACTATAAATAACTGACACATAACAATTGAGTATTCTTACAGAAACAATTTCAAAGCTTCCTTTCAATTCTTATTATCAAAGTTTTTTCTTGTCTGGCTCTGACAGGCCTACTCTAGGTACCTTAAGCCTCTCTTGAATTATAACTGGTTTTATAACCTCCAGCTCTATCCATGGCTATTAGTATAGGCAGTTTCTAGAACACAGGGGATAAAACAAAACAACAAACAAAACAGAGACTACTAGTATACACCAAAACAAAACAAAACAAAAAAATCCACTTTGAAACAGTGAGTTCACTCAAGTAGGAATCATTACCTTAGAAACAGAGGCAAATGCAAACGGCAAGGGAAAAAACCTGAAATATTCAAGTACTTCATTATTATCTACATGAGTCATCAACCAGATCTACTAGTGAAAAATGCCTTATTAAAATAATTTTCTTTACTGCCTAATAATGATTTTGTCATTGTTGGACTATTTTTAATGTAAGTCCCAACAACTTCTTAAGGTTTCTCCTTTCCCATGCATTCCAACAAATACTGAATTAGTTCTTCATCATGTGTTTAGGCCTCCTGCTGGGATACATAATTAAAATTAAGCAGGCAGCCATTCTACTTGGTACTAAGATCCTTTCAAATCCTCCAAATGAGGCAGAGCCTCGTTTCTCCAGGAATTGGCTGAGAGTTGTACAAGGAAAACTTAAAGGCTGCTCAACTTGATGCTGGGTCATTCAGTAGATGGCACTCTTCCCTTTAGGCCCAAATTAAATAAATTCCAAGAAACATGCACTGTGACATTCAGGTGTGATACAAAGCAAAGACTCCTCCTTCAAAGTATTTAACTGACAGTCACAATCTCCCCAGAAATGCATTCATCAAAAGCTGATGGGTCAAACCAAACACTTTAAAAGAGCCCAGGGAAGTTAAGATTATTATAAGACATCAAATACAATATAAAATCACCTAAGTGTTTACTAAATAATCAGCTTCTCAGAGCCTTTACCATAGCAAGCAAATACAATGTTCTTACTCAAGCATGAAATGTTCCTTTTCTATTCCATTCTGTGGTGGTAGTGAAAGCCTTCCAGTGGTTAGTGAACATATTTCAATCTAGCCTACATTTTATTAGGGTGTCCAGTAACAGCTAAGTATTTAGAGAACTATGAGTTTATGATTATCATCACTGACTAAGACAAATGAAGGATGTATATATTACTTTCAACACAACATTCTGACTGAAAAAAAATTCTTCCCCAGTATTGGGGAGTTAAACCTAGGACCTCGTGCATGCTAGGTAAGTGCTGCACCACCAACCTGCACCTCCACCCCTCTTTTATTTTTGGATAGGGTCTCACTATGTTACCCAGGCTGCCTCTGGCCTTGAACGCACAATCCTCCTGCCTTAGTCTCCTGACTCACTGGGATTACAGGCATGCTCCACAGTGCCCTACCAAAAATAATTTTTGATATCTACTTAATTAAATTATTTTCACAAAAAAAAATCACTGATTTAGTTTTGAAAAGTGTTTAAAGCAATATGAATTTCTTACTGATGACATGTATTTTACTATAGTACAGAATGGCTATTATACGATGAGTAAGATTTCTCACACTTCTGTTTTCAAAATTCTTTGAAATTAAAAAAAAAAATAGCTGTGGAGATGGGAAAAAAATTCCTTCTAGTTGAAAGCCAACTTTTCAGCAATCAGATAGGAATCATCTGTAAAAAACAAACAAAAAACTCTACCTTTCCCTAGTGCAGACAGAATACTGCCCTGACTAGAGCTTCAAACCTGCGAAAAATTGGATTCAGGTTCAGGTATGGGTTCAATATGTTAAAATTCAGAGGGTTCAGGTTTAGTTCAGGTTTAAATCCTATGTATAGATAGCAGGGCTTCAAACTGAACCCAAAACCAAACCTGAACCCATTCCAGATCAAGTATTTTAAAATTTTTTCTGAACTGGAATCTAAATCCAAACTTAAACCCAAACCCAGTGAAAAACTGGGTTCAGGTTCAGCTGTTAATATTTTCTTTTTTGTATCATTAGCGAGTTAAGAACTGAAAAAAAGTTTTACTCATCTATCTATGCATGCATGTGGTTGCTAGGTACTGTTGAGTGGAGTCTGACCCATAGAGATGCTTATAGGGTTTTCAATGGCTGATTGTTTCAGAGGGTTGCTTCAGGAGTGGATTGCCACATACTTCTTTTTTTGTGGTGCTGGGGGTCCACTGAGGATGGAACTGAGGGCCTCAAAGTACAGAGCAGCACTCTACCAACTGAACCAAAACCCAGCCTATCTATGCATAGGATTAAAATTTTAAACCGAAACCTGAATCCTCTACATTTTAACAGATTGAACCCGCACCAGAACCTGAACCCAATTTTTCATAGGTTTGAAGCCTTGGCCTTTTATAGTCATATAAAAGTCACAAGCAAAAGGAACACATTATTTTTAAATTTTGTGTATATATGTGTGTGTGTGCGCATAACATAAACTTTTGTACAACTTGAAAACTTATAAACTTCGAAAGTGTATGTATCTATGTGTGTGTATATACCCATTGTTGTTGTTAGATGCTGTTGAGTTGGGTCCGAGTCATAGCAACTCTATGTACAACAAAATGAAATATTCCCTGACACTGTGCCATGCCTGGCACTATGTCAGGGCTTCTCTGCTATTCATAGGGTTTTCAATGTCTGATTGTTTTGGGAGTGAGCTGCCAGGTCGTTCTCCCATTTTTGCAGTGCAGGGGATCAAATCCAGGGACCCAGAGCACACAGAGCAGCACTCTACCAACTGAGCTAAACCACAGCCACCCCCCCACACACACAAATAAATTTGGGGATGGGAATATGGTATAAGAACCATGTATCACATTCATCACCAATTCCTTTTCCCTTTCTACCACCCATCTGGTGCAGCTCACCCTGAGTAATGACAAAGTGTTCCACTCATCCAAGGTTCTAATGTCAATTGACAACTTCACTTAAGCTCTCACCATCACCTTTTCCCAGCCACTTCCATGGATATTAAAGGCCTAATTTTATGAAATCCTCTTCTCATGTACTAGTTAGACCAATGAAAATAGAAGTGATGCTGCAGATAACAATTGCTGGCTCTACCTTCTAAAGGATTAAAAGTAGTGTTCCTAAAAGTCCCTGGGGGAGGCCTCAGGCCCCAAATATATTTCTTACACATACCAAGTAAACCACATTACTGTATCTTCACCATGAGTAGACTGAATAAACTCACTGTTTTGCTATGGTATTTAGTCATTCCAGCAGATCAAAAGATGATAACATGAGAATATTGTATGGAAAAGGAAAAAAGAAATGTCCTTGCACAGGATGACGAGCTGAGCCATTGTGGAAGAACATCACAGAAACATTGAAGATAGTGACAAATTGAAGGCATAAAGCAAATCCCTAAGATATTGAAAAACTTAGTACTTCTCCAACCTGATTGCTTTCCACATTGTTAGAATTCCAGTTCCCTAACAGGCAACCAACAGCCATGGAAACTGAGTTAAAGAGGCTGACTCACACATGCACTGTCCTTTCCCCTTTTATTCAACAAGGTAGTAGTTCCTTGATGGGAAAGTCAGAGGTAAGAAATCGTAAGACAAATTTAAAGGTGATGGGACTTAGCTAAAATAATAAAATAACAATTTCATGTATGTTACTTGGAGTTAAGTTTTGATCTTGTTTAATCCAATGTTTGCTGTTGATTGATGTCTGTTTGCCTTAATATACAATGTGAGCATTAAAATTATTTTATGAATATCTATGGAATATTTCCTAAGACATTGGTTTTAATGACATTGTTACTGCCCTTAAATTTCTCAGAAGTATTTTCACCCCAGCTGGTTAAGAGGAAGTATTAGGTATGCCTAGTACAGAAAAAAATGAGTTTCATAACCAGAGGTTCAAGCTATAGAATTGTTTGAGGAAGTAACAACTGTAAATGCTAATTAATGTGCTGCCTAAACACCAGTATCTTCAGTCCCAGTTTCGGGAAGTTTGAAACAAAGAGGTTTCAAAGTTCATCTTGTATCAGTGAGTCTTAGCACTTCCAACAAAGCTTTCAAGAAAATCAGCTTTGAAACATAAAGTGTGAACAAATGTCGATCTGGATCAGTTTGACATCAGGTAATGGCTCAGTTTAGATCTAACTGCATTACAAAGACAAAACCATATGCTGAAGCCGATATATCTTATACAGTAACACTTCAACTTTTAGCATAGTTAAGACTAATCTACACTATCTTCTCAAGATGCTGTAAACTTTTAAGAACTGTAAGCTTTTTTAAATCAAAGATGGGTTTTATCCATTTTATATCTTTTAAAGATCATGCTACTATTTGGATTATGCCAGATAACTCTGAAAGCCCCATTCATTCTTTAAGGTTTCTAGGATATTCTTCATTAAGTGTAGTAAGTAATGTCCTAGAAGCCTGAAAGAGATTCTTAATGCCCTTTCCAAAGATATTCAACCAAAAATAGCTTAAGGAAACAGGAGACCCTGATTCTCATTATCTACAACATCTAAAGCTTTAGGATAAGTTAAACAGTACTTTTGTAACATTCAAATGTGTTTTCAACTGTGCAATTAATTTAATTTTGAACTTGTAGTCTTGTCCAGCTATAAAGAGCAGTATTATTAAAACACACATGAAATAAACAAAAAGCCCACGAAACCTCTTTTTCTTCTCCAAGGCTTTAAAAAAAAATTGTTGGTACTCAGTAAACATTTATTGAATGAAGGCCAGGTGAATAATTTTTAACTTTATCAGAAAGGAATAGAGTCCTCCAAGTAGAATCATTGCACACATGCATATCCACACACAATGTCCATAATTCGCTACTGCTAGAAGAAATATTATGGTTGTTCCTTCTTGTCCCATGGGGATACATTCCAAGACCCCAGTGGATATCTGAAATCACTAGACATAACTATGATAAAATTTCATTTATAAATTAGGCACAACATGAGAGTAGGAGAGTAACAATACCTAATAAAATAAACAAGCATAACATACTGTAAAAAAAATAAAAATATGTTAAAACTTCTGAATTGTTTATTTCTGGAATTTCCCATTTAATATAGTTGAACCACAGATGACACCATAACTAAAACTTTGAAAAGCAAAACTGCATATAAGGGGACTACTGTAAATTCATCTAAGGGATCAACTTTTTTCTTTCAAGATATATTTCAAGAAAGATTTCAAGATATATTTCAAGAAAGATTTCTAACTTGTGTGTTTTAGAAAGAATTCCTGATATCTGAACCCATTACAGTAAAAATTTGAGACTGTCTTGGCTTTTGGCCAAGCAAATTTACTCTCTGGCAGAACCTGAAAGACCGCATAACAATCTTACCTATAAATACTGTGGCATGGACCCTAAATTCAGATAATAGAGCATTAACATAGAAGACATGAAATAAAGTATTAAGGCAATCATTCTGAATCTCAAATGACAGCACATGTCTATGACTGTTGAATTAATTTCAAGTTGGGTTCAAGTAATTTCAAATAAGTCGATGTTTAAAAGAATAGTTGTTGATTAGACATGCAAAGTTTTTCTGTTCAAATTCTACATATTTAATATTTTCAAAGGAATGTGAAACACCACTAACTATTAATTATAGGGAAAAGTGTTTAGTATGAGAAACAGATGGGCACCCTATTAGTGTCTCTGAGACATCTTATACTTTCTTTATTCAATGTGTGTTTGTATTTAAGTTTTGCCCTCCTTCCATCCCCATCTCATTCCTCCAGCAATCCTGGGGTTAAACCACTGAGCTGCACCCTCAACTTCTTTTTTATTTTAAGACAGGTTCTAAGTTGTACAGGCTGCCTCTGGCCTTGAATTTGCAATTCTCCTGCCTCAGTCTCCGAAGCTGCTGGGATTATAGGCATGTACCATGGTGCCCAGCTGTTTTTTAAGCATTTTTCCCTAATACCACATTTCAATAAATTATCAGCAAAGGACATATCAGCCATCTACAATAATTTTAAATATAGCTTTAAATAGCTCCTAATTTATAATTGCTAGTGGCTGGTAATCAACTTGCTAAGGAGGATAAAGCAGGAGGATTTGAAACATTACTGATGAAGATCAAAGAATATGGTGTTCGGTATGAATTTCACCTCAACATCAAGCAAACAAAAATCCTTGCAACTGAGTCAGTAAGCAACTTCATGATAAATGGAGAAAATATTGAGGTTGTCCAAGATTTTGCTTTACTTGGTTCTACAATCAATACCCACAGAAGCAGCAGTCAAGAAATCAAAAGACTCACTGCATTGGGAAAAGCTGTTACAAAAGACCTCTTTAAAGTGTTGAAAAGTAAAGATGAAGGTGTGCCTGACTCATGCCATGGTATTTTCAGTCACATTATATGGTTGTGAAAGCTGCACAGTGAATAAGGGAGACAGGAGAGGAACTGATACTTTTGAATTATGGTGCTAGAGACAAATATTGAATATACCATGGACTGCAAAAAGAATCAACAGATCTGTCCTAGAAGAAGTACAACCAGAGTGCTCCTTGGAAGCAAGGGTGGCTAGACTGCATCTGAAGTATTTTGGACATGCTGTCAGGAGGGACCAATCCCTGGAGAAGGACATCATGTTTGGGAAAGTGGTAGGGCAATGAATAAAAATACCCTCAACTAGATGGATTGACACAATGACTACAACAATGGGCTTAACTATAAAAAAGATCATGTGCATGGCACAGTGTAAGGGAGTGTTTCATTTTGTTGTACATAGGGTCACAATGAGTCAAACCATCTGGATGGCACCTAACAACAACAAATCATTTATAATTAATTTTCTTGAAATGTCAACTACAATGGTGAAGCAGCAATACACAGTTGCTTGAGGAATGTGAGTGACAAAGTATAAACTATAAATGACATCTTTTCATTTACAGGTACTCTAGGAAGCAACTCAGGTGGCATTTAGAATTTAAGTTAAAATCTACCTTAGGCTGATATGGTATTCATAATGAGAAGGCTGATCAGACCTACTGATTTAGTGCAGAACCAACTGGCACTAATATTCCCTGGGTGTATACCTAGTAAGCTTTAAAAAAGAAAAAAAAACCTTGATATATCTTTATTAATAAAAACATACTCCAGCCCAAACTCTAGTACCACCCTAAGTAAACACATGTTATATGTGTTAAAAGAGAATCCTCTTCTAAAGCTAAAAGGTGACTACTTAATGTAGCTTAATCACTACCCCTGAGATTTAAACACAACCTGATGGTTGATTTAACACAAGAGGATGTGAGGGGATGGCTAAGTGACACATGCATAGCTAGTAATAATGGGACTATAGTGAACATCTTTCACTGATTTGCAACCATTACCATAAGGGAAATAGCAGCAGGGCCCAGTCGTTACATGGGCTTATGTGAGTCAGACAGTAGAGTGGGTCCAGAACCACCAAGGTACTTAACATTTTCATGCCTCCCTTTAATCATTGGGTTGTTGGAAAGATCAAGGAAATAAAATCATATGAAATTCTTAGAACAGTGCCTGGCACAGAGGTTAAATAAATAAATACTGGCTATTATAAAGGTATGTGGAATCTTCAGTGTTGGGTAACATGACATAACTGCCTTCAGAAAGATGTCACTTTCTATACTGATGAGAATGAATACATAAAGCACTTTTAAGTATAGGCTCTACCCTAATCACTTTACATATCATCAACTCACCGAAGCCAAGGTTCTGATATCATTGCCCAAAACCTTACAGACTCAGCTTGTTCACAGTGGGGTTTCCATGCTTTTACCTGATTTCTTCCCTCAACAGAAATGCTTCTTTTACTCTGATGACATACATACATGTTGCCCAGTATGGCTAACCAACTGCTTTGAGATTGGAGCAGTTCAACCGTTAACCACCAGTAGGTTTACCTACAGATAGGCCTACTTGGAGAAGGTTCGCAAATTCAGAAGTTGGACACCACCCAACAATTAGGTTTTAGGACTGTGTATAAGAGGTAATGGGAGAAGGACCTGGCAATCCACTCCCAAGGCAATCCCGAAACAATCAGCCATTGAAAACCCTATGAGGGTTGCTATGAGTCAGATACCAACTCGACAGCACCTAACAACAACAACATAAGAGGTAAGCTGTTGTTGATGTTATGGCCTCTTATTCTCAAAGAACATTCTGGTTTTACAAAGACCACATCCACATCATTAGGCCTAATACACATTCATCACAGCACATTATTTTTAAAAAGGGGTTAGAAATAGCAAAGTTTGCAACATAATTTTCTCATTTTCAGTCAATGGCTAAAACTTTTATCACACAAATACTTTCCAGGTGTCATATGATAACCTATGTCATATGCCAAGTGTTTACCAAACATTTCCTGAGATTGCCCGCATAAAAAGTTGCAACATATTAAGTGAATTACCAAATATCTCAAGAACTCCCTAAATTATGTTTAACATCGAAGAGACACACAACTGTTTTTTCTTCAAAAGCAACTATTACCAACATCTCAACACTTTATGTCAATTTTAAGTTAATATAGACTGAATACTTTAGACAGATGAAGCGCAGCATCTTTTTGGGCCTCCCTCAGTAAAGTTAATCTGCTCTATTTAAGCAAAAGAAAATGAGTGATAGTCTAAGTCCAATGCAATGGAAATTTAGATAAAAAAATCTATCCAGATATACTTCAAAATTAACCCTACAAGTCAGTCCCATACCCTAATTACACAAATATTTTATTAGTCAGGTATTTTAATTTTATTAACTTTTCATTAGTAATTTTTGATGTGCAACTTAATAATTGGTCTCATTATATTTCAATAATGCATTTCATTGTACATTGCTCATGTTAACCTCCCCCTTAACTTCTAATGACCCTTCTCCCCAATCCCCTAAGAATTTTAATTTTTAAACGACAAATTCTCTTTAACAACACTCAAGAGAGGCCAAGCAAAGCACAAATCATGTTGTTTCCAGCACAATACAGATGGAATCCATCCCAAGAAAGGCAACCATCTCACTGTTAAACTTAAATGTAAATAACTCACACACGTTTATGTAGGTGGTCTTAAGCCCCAGAATCTTGTCAGTTCCTTCACCAACCTTGTATATAATCCTTACCCAAAGCCTCTTGGTTGAGTTAAATCTCATACCATTCTATCAGGTCAACTGCAACAGCTCACATGCCAAGGATATTAGTGATTTTCCTGTGCTCCCATTTTAAACGGACACCTACTTGCAATTACATCTCCGCAAAAAAAGTTCACCTGAGGCCATCCTTGCCATTTTAATAGACACCCAGTTGATTCTCTCTGCGGCTGTGCCTCGGCTATAACAGTATATTTCCAAAGAGACTGGACATGCCCCAAACATCAAGCAAACCAGACCTGCCGCCAACTCTGCTTGTCACCCTGGGCAGGAAGCGCAACCTAACGTGGATACTCGTCGAGGTGGTATTTTGCATGTCTGCGTGTGTGCTGGGGACTCTGATTAGAGAAGAATCACATCTGAACATTTTCAATCTGTAACAGAAGCTTTTCAGATGAGCAGGAAAAAAAAAAAAAAAACCTAAACAAATCGACATTCCTTTTTCCGACCTTTTCCAAGCACGAGAACCTTCCGCCCCCCTGCTGCCCACCTTCAAAGCTTAATGTCCACGGGTCACCACTGCTCCAGGCAGCACAGGAATTTAGAACTCCCCGCCCTCGCAGGGGAAGCCAGCGTCGAAGCCCAATCCGCGGCCCCCGGACCCTCCCCTGCAGGTACGCTCCCCTGGGCTGCGCGGGGCTCCCGTTCCCGCCCCGAGAGGGGTTCACCTGAGGCCGGGGGACAGCCAATAGCAAGTCCCCTCCCCGTGCGAACCCCGGGGGGGGGGGCCCGAAGCCCGCCCCGGCCGGGAGGAGGGGCGGAACCGCGGCGCCGCCGCTCCCCGAAGGATTACCTTGCAGCGCGCAGCCGGCTTTGTGTCTCCCTGCCTCCTTCTCCGCAGCCGCCGGGCTGCAGCGGCCGCGGCTCCGCCGTTGCAGCCTCTTAAGCGCAGCGCGGCTCCAGAGGGGAGGGTCGGAGCGGGGGAGAGGGGGTGAGGAGGGAGGGGCCTGGACGCCGAGCCCTGTGCGGCAGGAAGTGGCGACAACTGGTCGCCAATGCCACTAGCTGTCGCTCTCTGGTTTAAAAAATATAATTTAAACCCCTTCCTTTCCCTCCCGCCCCTCGCCCTGGCGACCGTTACCGACGGGACCCTCGCGCTCTGGCGGGACTGGCCGAGCTCTTCAGAGAGCGTCTTTGGCCCCGCCCCCAAGGCCCCGCCCCGAAAGCCTCTGACTCCGCCCCCTACAGGCTTGCCGCCTCACAGCCCCCCCAGAGCGTCCTGGCTCCGCCTCCCATAGGCCCCGCCCCCAGCGGGGCCTCACGCTCCCCGGCCCCGCCCCGGACGCCCCTCGAGCACTCTGCCTTGTCCCGCTTGGCCCCTTCTGCAGGGTTTGGAGCTCCGCTTCTGTGCGGTGTTGGCCGAGGGGGCCTGCAGGTCCGCGGGAGGGAGGGCCTCTTGCGGGGCCGCTGCCTGGCGCCTCTACAACGTCTTCCCCCCGCTATGCTGCTCCGATCTGCGGCGGGAGCGGAAAACGACCCTTACGGAAACCGACCACGAGGAGGAGGGGCGCCCCAGAAATGTCACCCCTCAGGCCCGAAAGAGCCCCTCCACTCACAAGCCTGAGCCGCTGCTTTCACAACGAGCCTCTGCGGCCCACAGGGACGGCTGAGTTTTTAGGGGGAGCCCCCTGCTTAGGTTCAACCTCCGCATGCCCCCCCATAGGAGGAGCCTTGATTGTCTTAGCACATTTGCGTTTGCCTCCCCTCCTCCCCAACAGAGAGGCAGGCGAGGGCTTTCTCAGTTCTGCTTCACTGGGACCCATGGAGAAGCTTAACTCCCACTTTGGCCCTTTGCTTCGTAACCTTATGAGAGCCGACCTCTTGGAGATGAAAAGTCCAGACATCGCCAGCAGCCTTCAAAAATTAATCTAAAGCCAGGCAAACTTTGCAACGCTCAGTTGCAGGGCTGAGAATTCATCCACAGGTGATGGTGGGCCGCCTACCCCCGCCTCCCAGACGTGTTTCTCACCCAGATCCATTCTCGAAATAGACCTCCCAGCAGCGCACACTTTTTTTCTGCCACCCACGACTTGCACATCCCTCCCGCACACATGTCCTCCACGAATTCACCCGCAAGTACAACCCTCCGAACGCCATTCTAGTGATTCATGATCCCTAGGGTTAACCCCACCCTAGCACACACAACAAACTTCGTTCCCCACCCTTATCTCCCCTGGTTTCCAAAGCACTGGCGACAGTCCACTTCATTTCCTTCCTCATCTGCAGACTCTTCTCTTCCCCCTCAAATACTTCATGCCAGCCCCCTCATCTTCATTCCCTCCCTCTTCCCTAAAAATGTGCTAATTAAAATGTAGTTTCCTCTTCCCACATATGAAGTGTGGAAAACGAATCTTTTCTTGGCACAAACTGTGATTCATTTATCCTATTTTTTTCCTCTCCCTTGGATTAAAGCTATAGAAATTTTAGTCTACCACCATCTCCCATTTGTTTAAAATCTAGCTATGCCTATTATTTTTAAATACTCATCAACAATCGTGGGGAAGACTTCCTAGCTTTGGGGAGAAAATGCTATTTAGAAGATGCTCGGGCTGTCATTTTATTTGGCATTTAAAAATATCTGCAGTATTCGAGAGAGAGATATTGGGAGTGGCTTAATGTTTTCTTGCATTTAAAAAGCAAAAAAAAAAAAAAAAAGATTTGTATGCATTAAGGTTAGCCTTTAATGAATAGAAAAAAAACCCGCTAAGAACACATATCAGATAATAGTCTCTATACAGGGCATTTACCAGTCTCAAATCTAGACCCCACCATCGCCAAAGGAAGACAAATTCACATAATTCTTTTAAACATGTCTGATGAACAGTCTTCCACGTTCATTCCTTTTCCCACAGTTTCTGAACAAAATGAGTAAAAGATCTACTTACCCACTGACGATCCAAAGCTTCCTTGTGTGCAGCGTTGTAGACGTTGTAGACAGTCTGTCTTCCGTTCCTTAGGTGTGGATTCTGCAGTGCTGCACAGAAACCCACTGCAGCTTCGGACCAGCGGCGGCAGCAGCGGCGGCAGGGCGGCAGCAAAGGCGGTAGCAGCTTCTGCCAATGCTGAGTAGTAAAGTGTGTGACTTAGTAGAGACTCCACTGTTACCATTAGACGCTTGCTTATAAGAGAGGAGGCGGAATCTTTCTTAATGTTTTGTTTTGTTTTTTTCTCTCTCCACTATTGCTTCATAAGAGGCAGAAAGGGGAGAATGGGGGAGGTTTTTTTAGACTGAGTAAAAGCAGTACAGCTGTGGGAGGTCAAGGTTAAAATTAACTGGATGATAGATGAGGCACCGATTTTTCGTGGTAATCAATGAAATGCTAGAAGCACTAGTTTTAAAGAGCCCTGTCGTTTCAAATATTGGAGTCAATGGCAAAGATAAAGTCATGTGCCTTGAAACTAGTTAGCAATTTGTGCTAATATTTAATTTCCAATCGTTGTACTAAAATAACCATAGAAAGGGAGACTAGTTCTTAATACAAGAATGGAACGGATAATAATGTAAAACTCGTGTGACTAGGAGCAATAGATTCAAGGCTTTGTAACAGCATAAGCATACTTGGAATTTCAGCGAAT
The DNA here is from genome assembly GCA_007922755.1 of Pedetes capensis. NCBI lineage: Eukaryota > Metazoa > Chordata > Mammalia > Rodentia > Pedetidae > Pedetes > Pedetes capensis. The sequence goes on along the minus strand of VMDO01013632.1, from coordinate 40,279 downwards.
ACCAATATTAGAAAATATATTATTGACAGCTTTCAAAATACACTCCTGTGTTATAAAAATCACAATATTATAGAAAAAATATAATATCTAAAATAATTTTAGAAAATTATAGCAGAGTACTCTTCTGTTTCAGTGACAATTCAAAGATTGGCAGAATTAAGAAACTCAAGTGGCTTAACTTACTTTAAATGCATATGAATCTACTTAGATTATTAAAATGTGTTGTGCTTACACAAGTTTGCATTATAAACTCAATTTTATTGTTTGTAATATTCCTTGGTTTAAGCACCAAACATCTATGACTTTTTTCTTCATAGGTGAGTGTGCAGGTATGGTCTCAAAATATGAATACAGAAAAATATGGAAAATATTGTGCTATTGATTTTCTTTGTATAGCCTTTGTTAATTACCTGTATGGTCTGGAGCAAGCAAGACTATTTGGTCCTTAGTTCCCTATTTTGTAAAAGGGAAGTTGGATTGAAATTTCCCAGGGTCCTTTAGCATTCCAAAATATTGTGGTTTTATAACATTCATGTGTTTATATTTTTGTTATTTAATGCAAATACTTCCCACTCTAAATTGCCTTTCCTGAAAACATGGAACAAGAGTAATTTTTACTTTAAATGCATAACCAGCAGTTGTTGCTTGCTCTTCTGCAATTGTTTTGCAAATCCAATGATCATGTTATAAAGTGAATGAAAAATTTTATCTGAATTATGATTATATACACAACTATGACCAATTTCCTAAAGCAGAACCCAACTATATTGTTCAGGGTCCTGACTGCTTGGAGTACTATGATGTATGTTTAATATAACTGAAACATATTTAAAAGTCAGAGCATTATTGAATGGTATAGTTGGAACAGATTTTAGAGCTCACAACTCTAAAACTGTAGTTTTACAAGTGGAAAACATGGAAAGCCAAAGAAGCAAAATGGGGACGGTGTTAGGGACAGAGCTGGGGCAAATTCTGAGTCTCCAGTCTTCACACACATGCACGGGAAATAAGCAATTCATACAAACGTACACACTTTCACAAACCCCCTTTATGGGCTGAGCAGGACCTGTCACAACAGCAACAAAAAATAGCTAAACTCAATGACATTATTTGTGTACATATAGGACTAAAGAAACATATCAAACAAGTACTTAGAATGTATGTAAGAATTTACATATATTTTGCCTTCAGGTTTGGAAGTGCCTGTGCTAAAAAGTGAAGAAATTTGTGCAGGGGAATGTTAAAAAAAACAAACAAAACAAAAAATCAAAACCAAACTAAACCAAAGTAGTTAAAAAAAAAAATAGAAAAAAGCCCCAAGACACAAGACAGGATCTTCAACTACTCTATGGGTTGTTTCCTTGCATACAGTGGTGCCTCTTTCTTTTTGCCTACATCTTCAACATTTTTTTTTTAAAGCCAGGGAGGGGAAAGTATTGTAGAAACTTATTTCTGGACAGCTGAGATGCTTTTTCCGTATTGAAAGTTTTGAGCCACATACTGTACTAACATTTTCTCTTAAATCTTGACCCAGTATTCCTGGTGGGGAAACCTGGACCAAACTAAGTCCAGTCTCCTGAGTTTCAAGGAAGCATTAGGGTTAAAATGTGTTCTGTTAGATGACATAGCAAACTTGTGTACCTGGCAGGACAGTTTATCACCTTTATTATTTTCTTATGCCTCCTACAGGGAGAGAATTAAAGGGAAATAGTTGCTTAGGTTCCTTCATCTGTTTTTGTTTATAATCTCTGCATGGAAGGCTTGTCACTTCATCTACTAGGTGGTAATGAATGATAAATAAAATGATGATTATCAGTATAATTCAAAGCAGCCTCCCCCAAATTAAGTGCAGTTCTTTTTATTTTCCCAAAGGGTTGAGCACAGGTTCTTACAGAAAGGCATTTAATAGATACTTTTAAAAAATGATTTCACAATCTAATGAATGAATTGCCCTCAAAATGCCCTGAAACTGATTACAAAGTTTTTTGTTTGTTTTTAATTTGCATTGTCCAAAACAACTGACTCCATTCTTTACCTCCCATTTCTAACACAGTCATGATCTAAAAGACACAATCTCCTTTCTGTAGCACTCTTTAAGCATGCCTGATTTGTATTCTGCAATTAAATGGTAGCCACAAATCTCCACATGAACTCTGGGTAGATCAAGCAGTGGCAGAGATATTTTTCTGCCAAGAAAACAGAGGCTTAAGTTTCAAAATCTCTGTGTTCTGGCTCTCAGTGTGACACTAACTGGTTAAGTGACCTCAAATAATTTTTTTTTAACATCCTTGTGCCTCAGTTTAACCATCTTTTAAGTGGTGGTGGTAGGTTATAATGTGTACTGTAGCTATTTCATAGGATTGTGAAATTCAAATGAGATATTTAAATGTAAAAATGCTTTGAACTTTTCAAAGCACTACATAAGGTATTATTATAGCTAGATGTATTCTAAATCAATTATGTAGTTCAAAGGACTTTATTCTAAACAACCTGTTTTACTACTTATTGTTTAACAGAGTAAACAGGTTTTCTCCCTCCCTCCCTCTCTCTCTCTTTTTCTCCCTCTCTCTTTGTAAACATTCACACACACACACACACACACACACACACACACACACACACACACACACACCACACCCTGCTGCTCCCAATTTATCAACTTCTCAGCTTTGAGGATTTTCCCCTGGATTAGGAAATATGCATCTGCAGTTGAATATGAAGAGCCAAGAATTTACAGAAAGTGCTCTTGCTACTATCCTCTTCTTCTAAAGTTGCTTTTTTAAAGTTCTCTGAAAAGTAAACTTAATGAAGCACAGCAACCTTGTCATATTATGTAATGTCATGTGTTTAATCAGTGGAGTAGATGAGCCATTCATTTGAAACGTAGCCATACTATATACATTTTGATCATCTTTTTATGCCAAACTCTTCTGGAAAGTACGTAGGGGAGCAAGGCAGGGAGGACTGGTGAGGAACTCATGCTAATGAGCTCTCTATTCCCTAGGGAGACATAATCAGGGCAAAATATTCACAAATTCATCAACATATTTTCTTAGCACTGTGTGACCTATATGGTTTATTTTAAAGGAATTACCTTGGCTAAGTACTTGACAGATCCTTATTCAACTATTTAAATAATCAGAATGGATAAATTCCTATAACTTTAATGGAATATCACCCTTGGGGTCCTATTTTTTTTTAAATGTTAGTTGTCATTTATTTATTTTCTGCTTGGTGATTTAAGATCATCATGACTAAGTAAACAAGCAAACAATTGCTACAAATAAGATACTTCTGATAAGAGGCCTACTTATAGGTAACACATAAAAGCTCATATGTACTGGATTGAAAAGTCATCGGTTTCTACATAGAGAAACTACAAAACAAATGCAAAAGATGCAATTATTGTATGAAATCTAAAATGTATCAGTTTTATATATATCTTTTCACCACATAGTCACGTGTCTTAACATTTCACCTAAGGTCACTATGAGTCAGACACGACTCGACGGCACCTAACAACAAAATGATCTTTAGTGTGTATGTTGTTGTTGTTAGGCTCTGTCCAAATTAAGTCTGACTCATAGCGACCCTGGTAGGGTTTTCCATGACTGATTGGGGATTGCTTCCAGAGAGTATGTATGTGACATGAGCTTAAAACAAGTTTTTTAATACTTATGACCGTATTTCTTGGAAGTAAATAAGCACCACCTCAACAGAATCTCTAGGAGTGTTTCTTAAAATGCTGATTCCTATGCCCAATGCCAAATTTATGGAATTAGAATCTTTAGGATGGGGACTGGAGTTGAGGATTTTTTTTAAGCACCTGGGGTGATTCTCATGTACACCAGTTTGAGCACTGCTATCTTATGGGAAAAAGTGCTTGTGTAGAAGTTCAGAGACATGAGTGAAATTCGTGCAGCAACTTGCTCATTACTTTTGAGGGATCTAGAGGAGACAAACATGGCTGCACCTTATCTACTGTGTAAACTTGGGCAAGATACTTAACCTCTGTGAGCCCTAATAGCCTCATCTGTAAGATGATGCTTGTTTGACAGTGTTATTGTGGAGATTCAATGAAATAGCATATGGAGAACTTCTAACACCTGACACACAGTGGAATGGACGTGTATGTTCCTTCCCTTACTCCTTGTTCAAGAGTGAGTTTCCAGGTGCATTCTTCTTCTCCACTGTTCTTAGCATGGTTGGCAGAGGAATATGAACTAGTATTTTAATGATAGCTAATAGTTTGAGTTTTTAAAACATGCCAGTACTAAGCTGGTGATGTAACTCAATGGTAGAGCAACTGCTTAGCATGTTCCATGCCTAGGTTCAATTTCTGGCACCAACAAAATAAAACAAGCCAGCACTGAATGTTTTATAGGCATTATTTAATTTCATACCTGTAATAACCCTTAAATGTAGGTACTATTATTATTTTCATTTACAGTTGAGGGAACTGAGGCTTGAGCTGGGTTATTTGTGTAACTCGCCCAGGATCTCAAAGCAAAGAATTGACAGAACTGGGATTCAAACCCAGGCTTTCTGACTCCCGAACCTATCTGTTTATTATGCTGTATGGTCTGTATATTCTCTAAGTGCTTTGATTCCAACATATAACCTGTCCCTTGGGAGAAGTAAGCAACTGTAAAAGTAGAGTTTATAAGATGCCAAAAATACTGACAAGTTAATTCCATAATTTCCTTATTTATTCATATATTTATTTGGGGAGACATGATGAGGATTAGATCTGGGGCCTCACACATGCTAAGCATATGCTCTACCACTTGGCTACACCCTTAGGTCCCATTAATTTCCTCATTTCAGAAGGCTTTGCTAATTGCCTACAATAAAGTACAGCACACAGTAGGTGCTCAAAAGCATATGCTGAATGAATGGAGGGCAGAGCCTATGCCAGCACACTATTTAAGCATCTGGCATATCCAAACCTAGGTTTTTAAATACATACTGCAGACTAAATTGATCTGATTTCCCAGATCCGCTTTTATTCTGACATAATGCAAGTCTGTAGGTCTCAGAGCTGCATATAATTATATTATTTGCAACAAATAGCTCTTGAGCCTTGTTATGAATAATATGCTAGTCTGGCATTGGGAGGATTGTAAAAAAAAATCTTAAAATATAGCACTTGTGGTGCACATCTGTAATCCTAGTGACTCGAAAGGCTGAGGCAGGAGGGTAGTGATTTTGAGACTGGAGGCAGCCTGCTTGATTTTCTCAAGATAAAAAAAATTAAAAGGGGGCTGGAGTGCATCTCAGTAACAGACCACTTGCCTTGCATACACGAGGCCTTGGGTTCAACCTCCCAGTACTGAGAAAAAATATGTATACATGTAGCCATTACCCTAACCATATAGTTGAGAAATAAAACACAAATGTATGAGGCAAGTAGATTGCAAAATCACCTCAAATGAGATAATAAATGTGAAGCTTCTAGCAAATGGTAAACACGGAAAAAATAACTGCCTTATTATCAGTATTATTTTTATTTTAATAATTATTAAGATCAAGTTAGTTTCATTAATAAGGAAGAATAGTAATTTTTATAGCTACCATTTAATGAATGATTATGTGCCAAGCACTGTGCTTATATATGTTAAATTTAGTCATGATATGAATTCTGTTAATCCTTTTTGTTTTCTTTCTTTTATTTTCTCTTTTATTTTTTAAAACTTTTTAAACTTTTTTTTTTTTTTTTTTTTTTTTTTTTTTTTTTTTTTTTTTTTTTTTTTTTTTTTTTTTTTTTTTTTTTT
>VMDO01013632.1:0-34405 GCA_007922755.1 Pedetes capensis | reverse complement strand
AAGAAGTTAAAGAAGTTACTCAAGGCACACATTTGGCAAGTATGCCAGAGTCAGAGAATACACAAATAAAGTCGAGAAGGAGAGAGACCAGTTCCTGTTAGAGAAAACAGAAATTACAGCTCTGAGCAGGAAAAGCAGAATTTTCATGGGGGAAAGATGGGAAAGAAGGGCCTTTTGCTGATGTAAGCAGGAAGGACACATGTATAGATGTGGTGCTTCCTGGGACAGGTCCCACTGTCCTCTGCTCAGGGCTATGCTCATGGGGAATATAGGACTCAGATCTTTTTACTGATCAGAGACAGGAAAGTATGAGATATGTTGATAGAATAATAAACATCCTGTTTGTTTGTCTGGAGCCAGGGGTTTTTGCAGGGCAAAGTTAGAAATTATGTGGCACCCAACCTTATAATGCTACACTTGATCTTAGTCAAAAGGCCCAGAAGTGATTAAACCTACAACTCTGAAACAGCCTTCATTTACTGAGGGCCTGTTTAAGTCATCCTACCTCTATTTACTTTCCATTAATCTACTCACCTATTTTCATTTATTGAAGCAGAAGTATTGGTTGAATTCCTGCTATGTGCTAGCCACTTTTCTGGGTGCTAGGAATACACCAGTAAGCAAAACAGACAAAAATCTCTGCACTAATGAAGCATTGTTTTTGTACTGGGAAAACACAGATGTTAAAGTATAAATAAATTGGTAATTAAGCTAGCTGCTGTGCTACAAGCCTGTAATCCCAGCACCTGGGAAGGCTGAGGCAGGAGAGTCACAAATTCAAGGCCAGAAGCAGCATGTGCAACTTAGTAAGACCCTGCTTCAAATAGAAAGGTTTGAAAAGGAGCTGTAGATGCAGCTCAGTGGTAGAGCACCTGCCTAGCATGCTTGAGGCTCTGGATGCAACCCTCCAGTACTCTTAAAAAAAAAAAAAAAAGATAAATAAGGTCATTACAGATGCTAAAGTCTTTGAGGAAAATAAAACAGACCTTTGACAGAGACAATGACTAGGGGAGGAATAGGGTGCTATTTTGTTAGGATGAGCGGAGACCCAAGTGACCTAAGTTGGCAGTTGGAGGGAAAAGTAAGTTCAAAGTTCATGAGGCAATAACAATGGTGTGTCTGAGGGACTGAGGGCAAGGCACAGTGGTTGACCACTGTAATTTAGAGGAAGGGAGGCTGGAAATGGGACCAGAAAGAAGGGGCAGGGACTGGATCATGTAGGCTTGGTAGGTCAAAGTGAGGAGTTTGACTTCCAAAAGGTTTTAAGTCAAGAAGGGATATCATCTCATTTGTATTTTTGAAATTTCACTCTGGCTGCTGTACGGAGAATGACCCCTAGAGAGCATGGTTAGAGACTTGGAAGCCAGTTAGCAAGCAGTTGAGGTCTTCCATACAGGAGGAAATGGGGTCTTGTAGGAGTAGCTATAGGGAAGAGGAAGAGTGAACAGACTGGGGTCTCTTTTTGAGGGAGAGCCGATGTGCCTGGCTGATTGATGTACTGCATGAGGAGTGTGAAGGGAAGGAGGAGGGAGAGGAGTGGATCCGAAGCAGTCTCCAAGTTTTTGGCCTGAGCACTTGGGTGGATGGTAGCACCAAAATCTGAGATAGAGAAGACTTCAGAAGAAGTAGTATGGCAGGCAAAAGTGAATAACTCTGTTAAGCTTGAGATTACTGTTTTTTCTTCCAAGTATTTATTCTGCCCTATAATTATCTTGCCTGTAGCCGTACCACTGTGGCATCCAATCCTGTCAGATCTTAGAAGCTAAGCTAAGCAAGGTCTCGCCTGGTTGGTACTTGGATAGGGAGACTGCCTGGGAAGACCAGGTACTGTAGGCTTGGGAGACGGACCCGGCAACCCACTCCCAAAAAACAATCAGTCATTGAAAACCCTATGAATAGCAGAGAAACATTGATTTTGGTGTTTCTTCTGTTGTGCATAGAGCCGCTATGAGTTGGACACCGACTCAACGGCACCTAACAACAACAACAACAAATAATTATCTTATTTCCTTTTTATACTTATTTATAAGTAATTTCCTCCTCATCAGCCTTAGTAGAACAAGCACATAGTGTATCTTGTTCATTCTTGTATCTCTTAAGTCTAAGACACTAAAGGGCACACAGTATATACTCAAGAAATATTACAATTTGTTGAGTCCCATTCAGTAGCTCTCAAACTTAAGTCTTCATCAAAACTACCTGGTCAGCTTATTGAACACTTAGAAACAGTTCCCACCTCAACCCACCACCACCAAAACCCTGCTGTCATGGGTCTGGAGTTGCACTTGGGAGACCGCATATTTAGCCAGCCCTGTAGGTAGGCAGTAGACTGCAGGCTAAAGCACTGGGTTAGGTATATCAGGGTTGACTCAGGTATTTACCTTAGGAACCACATTTCAGTGGCATCCCATTATACCTATTTATCATGAAGAATTCAAACTGGGCGTGGAGGTGCATGCATGCCTGTAATGAGACAGGAAGCACTGATGAGACAGGAAGATCAAGAGTTCCAGGCCAGCCTGGGCTGGCTACTTAGTGAGACTCTTGTTTCAAAATAAAATAAAATAAGTCCCCACAAAGATATTCTCAAATGCAGTCAAGTTATGAGATGTTGATTTAAAAGCTTATGAGTGAAAACCAGTGAAAGAATCCTGGAGTCCCTTCTTTCTTCTTTGACTTACATACTGTCCTTGGAGACCGGGAAAGGGTCTCTTAGAAGGGCCAGATACGTGAAGATAAATGACCACATAAGTGCTAGGACTTTAAGGGCAGCAACAGCATCCTCTTCTTTCACATCTCCAAAATGTCTCTCCTTATAGGCATGCAAAATTCCCTTAGTTATTATAATCATTGTGTGTTTTTGTTTGTGTAACATCCATCTGAGTTCTTATAAGAGTGCCCCAATATCCTTGTGGAACTTTTTTCACCCCATTGCTACAGTTTTGGCACCCAGTGCCCCCCACTGAGACAGGAGTTGGGCCCAAATTGGAACAACCAGAGGTTCCCTCCCTAGCATTTGACACAAAAACTTAAAACCAGAGTTCTGCTCAGAGGAAGTCCTTGCAGAGAATGTGACTAGATACTACTTCAGAGATCTCACGGAACTTACTTGGCTCCTGTCCTTTCCCAGGCCTGATTCTTCAGCTTTTCCTTCAATATGAGCTGCCAGTCTTATTCCTTCAATAAATTCCTGTTGTCTTATTTAAATTATAGGGGTCTGTATAATCTATGACACAATGGAAAAAAACAAAAAACAAAAAACAAAAAACAAAAAACCATGAGATCTACAATTGGAAGTAAAGCTTTTGAAACAAGCCCTTCCTGGGAACAGTAACACATTGACCTAAATTTTCACCAAAAGTGGACTGGGATGTAGCACTTGAAACTCACTTCACAAATTGCCCTGTGTTTACACGAAAGATAAATACCTTGCTGGAAACTCTCAACACTTTTATTTCATAGTTTCTATGCAGCCTTCTCAGCTATTGAATTTCTACTTACAGAGTAAACTTTCAGAGTAAGGCTTTTCAAAGCAGGGCATAATTACTAGGACACATAAACCTAAGACATCAATTTGTGAACATGAGAACTCATAACATTAAATTTAGTTCTCATTTCCTTCTGTGGCCCCTAGGGGAAAAAAGAACATCCTGTCCTTTAAATCATTTGGGTTAAATCCTAGTCATTTGTTGACCTTCCTCCTCCTTCTACTTCTAAAGATCTATAACTCTCTAAGACTCTAGGAAATTAATATCTTGACTCATGTGTTGTGAACAAGTTTCTCACAATCCCATTCATCATAATTACTAAAATTAGGTAACAACAGATAGAATACCGAACAAAGCCAATAGCATTCTGAGTGTGAACCACACCTGGGGAGAGATAACAAGCATGTTATAGTTTAACAGGAGTAATAAAAATGAAGTCTAATCACTTGAAGATTATACGCAGTATAAATAGAGATCAAATGTAAAAACCAGTTTAATGAACTCCTTCATATTTTTAAGTGTGGTTGCTATTTGTGGAAACTAAACATAACAACAGTATCCAGATATAAAATTATATTGATTCTGCCTGGCCAGTTATTTCATTTGAAATGCAGGAGGTAGGAGATTACCACCCTTATTAAAATATGTAATAGTGTTACTAACATTTGCTGAGGACTTACTGTGTACAAAGTACCATTGTAAGTGCTTTATTTCATTATTTGATTTAATCCTTACAACTCCAGCTGGTATGATTCCATTATAGCTATTTAGAAACAATAGAATGGAGGCACTGGGAAGTTAGGTCATTTGCTTCAGATCAAAGAACTAGTGAATGGCACAGGTTGGATTTTGAATCCCAGCAACAGAATGGCTCCGGAATCCAGGTTCCCATCCCCTTGTCTTTCCACCTTCCAACATGGTTTAGTCATCTAGTGAGACAGCACCTGGTCTTTCCTCCTACCTGCAGTTCAGCCCCTTCTGACTCTGTGTTCAAATATTTAAAACTACATTTTAAAAAACTATCTAAATCAGGTAGTCAAAACAAATAGACTTTCTGGGAATCAGATTCCTTGGATGTTAATTGTTAACTCAACAGTAAGCCTTTCTAGCAGCCTTTATAGCACTTTACTTATCTAGGTTTTACATTAAGTTAAATAGTAAGAGTGTAGACATCTAATCTAAATCAAGCCTCCAGATGTATGAACAAGGACCACAGTTTTCAAATGCAGCTTATACTTTGCTACAGAGAATCTGATATGAGAAGATGGATGCAGTCTCTCTGATAAGTGGTTTTATTTCCCTGACAGGGAGACATCCGAGAGACCACCAGGACTCACACCAGAGAGTGACCTGGGTATGGAATGAGGGTGGAATGCACAGAAAATAGCCTACTCTCAAACTTGCAGGAGCTCTTCAACTACAGAGTGGACTTTCTGAGTCAGTCTCCCTGCAGTCTGGCTATGAGACAACATGCTTCAGTCCAGAAGGTGGTAGTTTCTCAAAGACCCTTCATAGTCTCTTTCTTCAATTTCTTTTCCACTCAGTGGGATGATATGACTGGTACAACCCTGACTGCTTTTCAAGATTGCCATAGTTCTTATGGGATACACCTGTGGTTGGGTTCAGCTTTTGTATTTTCTGGGAGTATGCCAGTCCCCCCCTTTCCCATTCCATTTCTTTCTTTATATATAGTGTCAAGACTTTTGTTGTGGTGCTGGATGAGGAATGTAAAGCATTGAAAAAAGTAGGGTGATGTAGGGTGACACTGAATTGTCCTGTACTACACTGCTCCTTGTGTCTTTATTCTTGGAAGACAGAGGAATGGAAAATGAAAGTGTGACGCTCTCTGCCTCTGATCATATATTTGTTGTAGGATGTCAAGGTGGAACCTAGGTTAGCCAAAGTCACAAACAAATTAGTAAAGGGAGCCAACATTATGTAGGCAAGATGCTAGAAAATGTGAAGACTTGGAAGTGTCCTTTAGTGCACTGGTACAAGAGTCATCACTTTCTGTACTGGTTGGGTATGGACTTGAACATACCTCTTGATTATTCTGTGCTTTTCTTTCCCTGTCTGTATAATGAGCGTGGTGGTCAAATTATACATCTGTAGACTTGGAAGAGAATTTGGAAATCATTTGTTCCAGTATCAGATCCACTCTAGGAATTTCATTTATAATATCCCTGACAGATAACCTATCACCTATTCTCCCATGAAGGGCATGTCCTTCCTTGTGGTCCTTACACTGAGGCCAAGCTCAGCATCTCAGCACCTCCATTTGTTGGCCTTTATTGTCTCCATGAAGAAGTTCTGAGTTCGCAACTTGGATGGCAAGAGAGACCATGCAGTACAGTGGAAAGAAAATCAGCCAAACCTGAATCTGCACCTCAAATTAAGCACTTCACTATCTGTGAAATCTTGACCAAATTGCATCTGTTCGATGAGTCTCAGTTTCCTTATCTGTCTGATGGAGATATTTCAAACTATGCAGAAAGTTTGTTGGGAGAATTAGAAATGATTTCTATAAAATGTATTAACATAAATGGCATGTAATAAAAGGTTTATTAAGAAGATTCCTTTTCTTAGCATACAACAAAATCAATATTTATTGAGGCCAGAGGAGTTTATGGCATGATTTCAAGTTCTTGTTCCAGTGATTTGTTCTGCAGTTTTCTCAGCTTTCCCCTTGTTCCAGTTGTAAATAATTGCTTCCTATATATTTCCCAGGGGCTGGGGTTTAGCTCAATTGGCAGAGTGCTGCTCTGCACTCTCTAAGGACTCAGGTTTGATCCTCCAGCACTGCAAAAATGGGAGGAGGACATGACAATCCACTCCCAAAGCTATCCTGAAACAATCAGCCATTGAAAACTCTAAGGGTCATTTTGAGTCGGGCCCAACTCAAATATACCTACCAACAACAACAACATATATTTCCCAGCATTTCTCTTCCCAATCAACCCACATGTTCTTTTGTTCATATAATTTTAAAAGGAGAAAGAAGCTTGAACACGAACTTAATAAAGCTGTGGGCCAACAAGGACAAAAAGTCCCCAGGGAAGGTAGAATTTAATCTCTTACTTGAAGTGTAAGAGGCTTCTGAATTTTGCTGCAAATAAATAACATGCTTCTGAAATAAAGGATAGTTTGGGTCAGAGCTAAAATGTGCTCTAGAGGAGAGATCACAGCAATTCAGAAAACATATTAACTCTCCTGGAAAGTAATTCTATGAGTTTAGGAGTATGATAACCCAGAGCTATGGATCTCACAATTAGTTGAAAATGACAGGAAAATGTCCTTAAGAAAAGAAGCTTCAAAATCTCACCTCTTGAATTTGTCCTCAACTATCAATAATCAAATCATAGAGCTGGGCACAGTGGCCGTACACTTGTAAAAAACCAGCAACTGGGAAGCTGGGTGCAGTGGCACATACCTGTAATCCCAGTGGCTCGGGAGGCGGAGGCAGGAGGATCGCAAGTTCGAGACCAAGGGCAGTCTGTGTAACTTAGTGAGACCCTGTCACAAAAAGTAAAATAATGGGCTGAGGGTGCAGCTCAGTGGTCCAGCACTTGCAGAGCATACAAGCACAAGGCTCTGGGTTCAACCTCCAGTACCGCAAAAAAACGACAAACAAACAAAAAAACCCCCTAGCAACTTGAGAGGCATAGGCAGGAGGATTGCAGGTTTGAGACCAGAGCAGTCTAGATAATTTAGCAAGACTTTACCTCAAAGTAAAATATTTTAAAAAGGGACCAGGGGGTGCAGCTCAGTGGTAAAGTGCTTGTAAAGTAGACTCAAGGCCTTGGGTTCAGCACCCCAGGACCTCAAAAGAAAAAAAAAATCAAAAGACAGGAGTTTTTGACTAAGCAAATCCATAGAAATGAAGCTTCTCTATAGAAATATGTATATGAGCATTTACACTAGATAGTCACTGCCATGTGATTTCCAATAACAAACAAAGGAAATAATATAAAGTTTTCAGTAGGAGAATAGTAAAAATGATGATAATGGACCCATAAAATGGAATACTATGTCCCTTAATAAAACATCATGTTGACCTGGCATGATGTTTGTGACATATTGCCAAGGTAAAAAGTGAGTCATAAAACAATGGGTGAAGCATAATGCTGTATTTGTGTGTATGCATGTATATACATGTATATGTACTTATGTGTGCATATAGATATAAATGTATAGCATATGTATTTAGAAAAAAGTTTGGAAATCTCTCCATGAAACCTTTACTATTAACAGTGGTTAAACCCAAGGCGTGGATTAGGAGAGTAAGGGGAATTTTCACCTTTTACTTTAAATGCTTGTATACTTGAATGCATTTACATGTGTGAACTCTATTTGTATATATTGTTTTAAATGGTAGAATGTTGTTGTTGTTAGGTCCCTTTGAGTGAGGTCCCACTCATAGCAACTCTTATAGGGTTTCCAATGGCTAATTATTTCAGGGCCTGCAGCCGTAGCCCTGTGGCATCTGATCCTGTCAGATCTCGGAAGCTAAGCAGGATCAGGCCTGATTAGTACTTGGATGGAGACTGCCTAGGAACACCAGGTGCTGTAGGCTTGGGAGACAAATCCGGCAACCCACTCCCAAAAATCAATCTGCCATTGAAAACCCTATGAACAGCAGAGAAGCACTGACCATAGTGTTTTGCCTGTTGTATGCAGGGTCGCTATGAGTCAGACACTGACTCGAAGGCACCTAACAACAACAACAACAATGATTATTTCAGGATTGCTTTGAGAGTGGATTGTCACGTCCTTGTTGTTGTTAGGTACTGTTGAATTGGTGTCCGACTCGTAGCAACCCCACATACAACAAGTGAAACACTATGGTCAGTGCTTCTCTGCTATTCATAGGCTTTTCAATGGCAGATTGATTTTTGTTAGTGGGTGCCAGGTCCTTCTCCCAAGCCTAAAACACCTGGTGTTCCCAGGCCATCTCCCATCCAAGGACTAAACAGGCCCAACCCTGTCCAAGATCTGACAGGATTGAACGCTACAATGCTACAGCTACAGGCAAGTGGTAGAATAAAAATACCTAAATTTAAAAACCTGTTTAAGCATTCAGTTACCCTTTCCTAAATTTTAGGAAACTCTACTTGAAGGATGTGGGGCGTTGCCCTGCTGCTGGACTCGCTCCGGTTGTGAGCAGGAACTGGTGGCCAAAGACCCGTGGTCTGATGAGGGGGAGCCGGGCTCCCAGGAGCCGTGCCATCTAGAAAGGAGGCTTACGCCCACTGCTGCTCTGAGAAGCCTTGAAAAAGGCTGGCTCAGAGGCTTCTGCCCACTAAGGCTCCTTGCTTCTTTTCTTCCCAAGGAAGACACCAACTCCGAATGCTCCTCAGCTCTTTATTTATTCCTTATCTGTCCTGGTTGATGGAATAAACCCAGACTGCCCTGTGTATCACCCTTATATATTCTTCTGGGGCTCACAGGGGACCAATCTGAGGCAGTCACCCATACAGGTTTCAGCCAATCAGAGGGGATATTCAAATTTGGTTTTGTAAAAGTAGCCAATCAGGGGTGGTTCCAGAACGGGCCAATCCAGAGCCATTCTGGGATTTGGAAACAGCCAATCGGTGTCAAGGGGGATGAGGCAAGGGAATAGATGCCAGTGCCATCTTGGAAAGCTCGACAACCCTGAGTTCCCAGATGTAGGGCAAAGGTTACTTCCTGGGGAACAAGCCTCAGTCCTCCAAGGGGCCTAGATAGGTCCCAGGGCAAACTGCCTCTCTAGGTAGTGCCCTACAGAAGGATACCTTTTTAAGGAAAATGAATAAGCAATTTGTTTTCTTTGGATAAAAAGAACCTCAGAACTGAAATACCAGTCTGATGTAGTCTCATGTAAAGAAACCTACTTATCCAAGTCCTCAGGACAAGAGATGAATCTGAAATCCCTGAGATCCCAGGGTTCCTTCATTCCTCTTCATTGCTTCCTTTGAATTTCAGATTGGACAAAATATCCTGACTGGAGTATGACTCTTTGTTTCTCACACAAAGAATATTCTTCAACATTCACACTGCATCCCTAATTTTAGCCAATTCTTTCTTGAAAATTTTCCACTAGTTATAAAAATTAGCAGAACACAGAGTGTAATTGGTTAAATTCATTCATTTGTTAATTCAGTTGTGCATTGATCTCTTCATTCATCTGTTAGCAGTAGAAGAATTTAGCAGCCAGCTGAGATTTAGAGGTCAGAAATATTTGAGTTTGGATTCCTAGCATGATACTTATAGTTGTTGTTGTTAGGTGCCTTCAAGTCATGTCTGACTTATAGCAACCCTCATAGAGTTTTCAATGGCTGATTGTTTCCGGATTGCCTCGGGAGTGGATTGTCATGTCATTCTCCCATAGCCTGATATGCATCAGCTGTAAAATCTTAACAAGCTGTATAACAACCCAAATCTCTGTTTCCCCTCAATAAACTGGGGACAGTAATCAAAAGGTTCTTGAGAAGCTTTAAGACATTTAGAACACTTGGCATAGAATTTGGCACATACTATAAGCTCAATAAAAGTTAACTATCATCACTTGTGGGGCTGGGATTTAGCTCAGTTGGTAGAGCGGTGCTCTGCAATCTCTGGGGTCCCGAGTTCTATTCCCTGTGCCACAAAAATTAGAGAAGGACATGGCAGTCCACTCCTGAGGCAATACCAAAATAATCAGCCATTGAAAACCCTATGAGGTTCATTATGAGTAGGACAGGACTTGATGACACCTAACAACAACATCATCACTCATGAGTTTGTTATTCAAAAAATACTGATTGAACACCTACTGTGTGCCAAGTTTTGTGCAAGATCAGAGGTTCTTAACAGAATTAAGAAGTTCAGAAAAAGCCACATCTCTATTTTTCATTAACATCTAACTAGCTGGGCGTAGTGATACACATATATAATCCCAGCACTGGGGAGCCATTAACAACTTATCAGAACCCCCAATTATGCTCTCTCCCAATCACTACTACTCCCCATCCCTGCCAAATTAACCACTATCCTGACTTCTAACACCATAGATTAATTTGGGGATTTATTTGACATGGATACTTTTTTGCATCTGGCATCTTTCACTCATGTATGTAAATGAGACATGATGTCGTTGCATGTAGGTGTGGATTGTTGCCAACTAAGTCTTAGGAAGAAGAGTGCTATAGGTTGACCTCAGGGTTGGAAAAACCACTATGACGGCCTCAAGGAGAGTGGAGGGGAGTAGAAGGAAAGATAAGTACCCCGGAGGGAACTAGAGAAATAATTTGTGAAAGAAAATATAAAGACCTAACTTAGAGCCCAAGCAGCGGGGATGGAGAAGAGGTAGATAGATCAGAGCTCTGAAGAAGCAATTCAAAAGATATGTGCCATTCACAGTGTCCTTCAAACATAGAGAACATCAAACTGAGTGCTCAGAGCCTATGCTACATTAATTGGCCACAGCTTTAGTTTGAATGCTTTTCAAGATTTAAATGAAACAAGCTACATTTCTCCAAGAGTCTACAGTCATAGATGACAGGGATGAAACAGACCAAGAAGCCAGGACACTGTGGATAAATGTAGGGTATCCTCTGAGACCTAATGACCTTAAATGTTATTGGAAAGGTTTTGCAGTTATTTTTCCCAAATATTTTTTGGATAGTAGAGTTTCAACATATAAGTTAAATTAGTTAGGAAAACAAAACCAGGATGGAGGGGTTGGGGAGACTTTTAGCAGAAAGTTGAGAGAGATAAGGCTGTGAGATAGATGTGTAGGACACACGGATGGAAGCATAAAATGAGAGCTCATTCTGCATCTGTCTTAATCTCATGTTTCCCAAACTTGAGTGCACACGTCCCTGAAAGCATGCCAGGAAGAACTTGGGCCACTTGATAAATATGGTACATCTTGCTGGAGTATCCATTTTACCCTAGGACTGGAGAGAAAGATGACATTTATAGGGAGGCAAACAATATGTTATGGAGTAGAATGCAAATTGGATGTGAAGTTTCAAGATAAAACATAAGATGTCAAGTTTATTTCTAGCCAAATGTCTTGGCCTCCAGCCCTAAAGCCTCCCTCCCATTATGTGAAATCGAGAGGAAAAGTTTTGCGAAGCCCCTTCTCCATCACTCCTGACCTTATGCTGCCAGGACCACCAGGCTTTTCCAGGCTGCGTGCTATTACTCAGTCAACAACATTCCTTCCTTTCTCTACTCATTGATTCCAACAATATGAAGTAAGAGCCTACCATACACTAGGATCTGCGAGATGTTTTTCTCCTGTACAATATTATAAGCTCAAAAATGAACAGTGCATTTCTTTAAAAAAAAAACAAAGCAAACATTTAGAGTCCCCCTCTGCATTTGTCAAACCCTGCAATATTAGATGCTCTATAAATATTTGTTGACATGAAATGGGATCTTTGCCAAATCTTTGCAAAAACCCAGGGAGAAGCCAACAGATGGGAAAGAAAGGGAGGAATATATGTGAGATGCTAACCATTATGGATTAAACATGCTGTTTAATCCATGAACAGCTTGGAGTAGACTTTATGTACATTTTGCTGCTGACGAAATGGAGGCTGAGAATAAATAAAACAACCTTTTTTTTTTAAGTTGCACAGTGAGTAGGTGTCAGAGTACAGATTCAGTTCCATCTTTGTCTGGTAGGAAGGGCCATGGAGAATATCTGTAGCAATGTAAAGTGCATATGCCCTTTGACCCAGTAGTTCTAGAAATTTATACTATTGATATGTTGTGTTGTTGTTGTTAGGTGCCGTCGAGTCGGTATCCGACTCATAGTGACCCTCATAGGGTTTTCAATGGCAGACTGTTTCGGGATTACCTTGGGAGTGGATTGCCAGGTCCTTCTCCCATTTTTGCGGTGCTGGGAATTGAACTCGGGACCTCAGAGACTGCGGTGCAGCGCTCTACCAACTGAGCTAAATCCCAGCCCCACTATTGATATACTCAAGAAAATACTTGAAGATACAAACATAAGGATTTTGGTGCTAATTGCCATAGTGGTAATGGAAACCAAGCTTGATATTCTTTATTAATGTCAAATAAAGTAAGAAACATCCATAAAGAGGGATAGTTACATATACTGACAAGGAAAGCTGTTTGGGACATACTAGGTTTTTTTTTTAATTAATTAATTAATTAATTATTATTATTTTTATTTTTTGCAGTACTGGGGGTTGAATCCAGGGCCTTATGCTTGCATGCTTTGTAAGTGCTGGACCACTGAGCTGCACCCCCAGCCCATTTTTTAACTTTTTGAGACAGGGTCTTGCTAAATTTTGCAGACTGCCTCTGGTCTCAAGCTTGCAATCCTCCTGCCTCTGCCTCCCAAGTCATTGGGATTACAGGTGTGTGCCACGGTGCCTGGCTCAGGACATAGTGTTAATTGAAGAAAAGCAAGTTGCAGAAAAGCATGTGTTCTTAGATTTCATTTTTTTAAACAAATGCATAAATCGTATGTATGCACATACAGGTACCAACAATTCCAGAGAGATATAACCCACTCCTGGGGAGGTGGGGATGAAGATAGAGATCTCTTTCTTATCTGCTTTATGAATTGTATGAAAGTACCCTTTTAAACAACAGGGATGCATTACTTTTATAATAAAGTAAACATGTTCATTAAATTACATAAGACACCATGACGCCAGAGGTGAGAATGTTAAGGGGTAGGGAAATTTTGGAGAATAGAAAGTTACAAATAAACAGGAGCTAAGAGATAGGAGAGTTGGGGGAAAGGGAAAAGGTGGTGTGAATAAAACTCACGCCAAAGGCCTAATTTTTATTTATTTTTGGCATAAGTAGTAGAAACGTATTGCCTCACAGTTCTGAAGGCTAGTTGTCCAAGGTCAAGATGTTGGCAGGGTTAGCTTCTTCTCAGGACTGAGGAAGAATATGTTCTATGCTTTTCCCCTAGCTTCTGATGGTTTGCAGGCAACTCTTTGGCATTTGCTGGTGTGTAGGCCTCTGCTTTCACATTCACATGATGTTCTTCCTGTGTATGTGTCTGTATCCAAATTTCCACTTTTAATATGGACAGGAGTCCTATTGGACTAGGGACCCACCCTACTCTGGTATGACCTAATCTTAATTAACTATATTTGTAACAACACTGTCTCAAAAAGGTCACATCCTGAGGTACTGGGGCTAGGATTTCAACATAGGAATCCCATAAAAGTAGGTATAAAAATTATTTTATGAGCTATGTCACAAGCAAGGACTTGAACTTCAGGAATTTTGCTTGGTCCATTTTAGAGAGAGTCAAATTTTTCCTTTGAATTCAACAGACTAATTTTTGGGGTTTAGTCAAAATCATAACTTGTACAAAAGAATTCTGGGGATATTTACAAAAGTAGAAAGGCTAGCTCTAGCTGACTGGAAATGAATATGGACCCAATGTAAAGCTGAGAAATTGAGGTGAACAAATACTCAGGTAAATAAATGGCCTTGATTGTTCTTTTGTCTACTTGTCTAATAACACTCCTTTAAACTTATGCTTTTGGCAGAATTAATGTCCTGAGATTTCAACAGTGATCCTTCACAACTATGACTGAGAAGCATGGTGACGATAATGAGACTTTTTATCTGTATATATACTTGTAACAAACTATACAGTACTTAAACACTGTCTTTCTGTCTCTCTGTCTCTCTTTCTTAAAAATTAAAAACATAAATTAACTATGGTAATAGTTAACACATAACATAAAATATACTACCTTAGATGTTTTTAAATGGACAGTTGAGTATTAACTATAGTCATATTGTTGTGCAACCTCTAGAATTCTCACCAAACTGAAACTTTATACCCATTACACATCTCCTCATTTCTCTCCTCCCTTTAGCCCCTACCAACAAACAGCCACTGTCCCGTCTGTTTCTATGAATTTGGCTATTTAGATACCTTATATAAATAGAATCATACAATATTTATCTTTTTGTAACTGGCTTATTTTATTTAGCTTAATGTTCTTGAGATGCATCTATGTTATGGGGCATGTCAGAATTTCCTTTCTTTTTCAGGCTGAATAATATTTCATTATTTCTCTCTCTCCACACACACACATACATACACACACACACACACACACACACACACACACACACCAGGGGGGATCGAAAGATGCAGTGAATGTTTAAATTTTTAAAAACTTATTACAGTAAAAATTTATTTTGAGAGTTGCTTCAGAAAGTGCGTTCAAAGCCAGGGGGAGTATTTTGAGGGGGAATAATGGCAATGTATCTTTTACTGTAATAATTTTTAAATTTAAATATTGACCATAGTTTTTCATCACACCTTATATATACATTTGTTTATACATTCATCCATTGAATACCTCTTAGCTATTGCAAATAATCCTACTATAAGCATGGGTGTACAAATATCTCTTTAAGACCCTGCTTTTGACTCATTTGGATATGTACCCAGATGTCGAATTGCTGAATGCTATGGTAATGCTTTTGTAAGTTTTTGAGGCACCACATACTATTCCAAGGCTTTTAAACTGTGATATACTCATTTCTCAGCTAGAAAGACAGAAGGTAAGAAGGTGGCTGTTTCTCAATACATAAATCACACCAACCCCAGGGAAATAGCCTTGTTGTCAGTAGAATCAAGAGATTTAAAGAAGTGCATGACATCCAAAGCAAATGTAGCAGGTTTTAGGTGGTCTTCCTGAGAAGTGGAGACGGAAGAGCAATTGCTGACAAAGCTGCACAAGGAGCTAAGTATTTTCTACTGGGAAATACTTATCTGTTTGGTGGAGTTGCAAGTTCTAGGGAGTGTCCTCATTAGAAAACAGCTGATGATTCCAGGAAAACTTGGGAGAATCACCATGGTGACGAAGAGTGACCCATTTAAAGTGTAAGGGCTATTGTGAGTGGAACTTTAAAAGATGCCTGTATTGGAGCTTTTCTTTCATTTTTCCTTGGGAGTTAGATATAAAATAAAGCAACATTCTTCTTCTTATCTCCACTCCTCTTGCACTGTGCTGTTCTGGGGAGGACCCTAAACTGCTTTCAGGGTCTCGTCCTTGCGACTGGCTCTTCCCTAGGTGCCTGAGTGAGAAGGCCAATTGGCCTCTTCAGCCTCAGAGGCCTGAGCCACAGAGTTACTTTGGTATGTGGACTGACTTCTCTGGGTGTATACCATTGTTTTGGTTCCTTTTTTATTTATTATCCATTTTTTTCTGGAACTTTGCTACCCAGCAAGCACACCTAGTGAGACACAGTGGAGAATGAAAAAATAAGCAGATAAGTGCCAATGGCCAAATATGCTAACCAGGTCCATGGGTGAAAGCTCCTTCTCCTTATTGCTTTGCTTGGGCTTCAGGCGCATGGAGATGAGGTAATTACACTTGTGCATTCACATGTCCTTATGTCACCAGTCTGGACAAGGCCTTAGTTTAATCTTATTTTTTTCTCCTTTGTCTCCCATCCCTTTCCCCATTTCCAAGTGCTGTGCTTAATGGCATAAATGGCCCTTCTTATTTAATTCTAACCACAGCCCAATGAGGTAGATAATATTGTTATCCCTATTTTACATATGGGGCTTAAACTCAGGCTTAGAGTCAGGGTATGGAAGAAAGATGAGGCAATCCACTCCGGAGGCAATCCCGAAACATTCAGCCACTGAAAACCCTGTGAGGGTTGCTATGAGTAGGACATGACTCAGTAGTACCTAACAACAACAACAGAGTCAGGGGTAGAGGTAGAATATAAACCCAGTAAGACGGATCCAGAATCTACTCTTCTAAACACTACACCAACTAATCAAGAAAACTTATTTTAAATTCAACTCATCTCTAACTATTCTGAATTGTCTGTAAGACACCTCTCCTTTATTATTCAAAAGAAACGTAGACAAGCTGGCATGGTGGTGCACTCCTATAATCCCAGGGTCTCAGGAGGCGGAGGCAGGAGGATCGCAAGTTCGACACCAGAGGCAGTCTGCGTAATTTAGCAAGACCCTGTCTCAAAAAGTAAAAAAAAAAAAAAAAAAAAAAAAAAAAAAAAAAAAAAAAAAAAAAAAAAATGGGCTGGGGGTGCATCTCAGTGGTCCAGCACTTGCAAAGCATGCGGGCACGAGGCCCTGGGTTCAAGCCCCAGTACTGAAAAAAAAAAAGAAAAAGAAAAAGAAAAAGAAATGTAGACAAATCTCTTTTGAGATACTTTGCTTCTCTTCCTTTATCTTTTGCAGGACTTCATCAGAGACAATTTTGCAAAACTGGACCTGTTGTCTCTTTGAATTTCTTTTTCCTCTGTTGCATTTCCCTTACAAAAGTTAAAGCTATCACTGTCTACTTGTGCCTTAAGTCTATTGCCTGCTGAAGACATAACTGGAGTGATGTTAAACAGCATTTCCTCTCCTTAAACAGAACATCTTTCCATTCACATTTGCTTTTCCTTCCTCTCATTTATAAGAAGATGACTGTTGATGGGCAAAATCTGCTCCTGAAGTCCTGATTCTGCCCTGGCTGGATGAATAGTGCAGGGATTAAATTGGAGCAGAGTGTGTGCAACCTTTAATGGAAATTCACACAAATTGATGGCCAGCTAAAATCATGGCTGCTCTCGTCATCTTAGCACGTCTCTAATATGTGATGAGATAATATTAGCATTGGCTGCATTTTGTTTGGGACCCTTGGTGAGAGGGGAGGGCAGTCCTCAGAGGAGATGAAGAGATAGGAGAGGCTAAGGACTTGGTTGACTGGGAAGGTTCTTTCCACTGGGCGCTGATGATAAATGACCACCATGGGGAGATCAGATTATAGTGGGAGAGACCAAACTGGAAATTAATCATAATAATGTTGTTGTTGATAATGATGACAATAAGAAAAATGCCAATCTTTATTGAGGGCTTACAATGTGTCAGATTGAGTTTTATTATTTTATATGCATTATTTTATTTAATCCCAACAACTTCAGATAGGTACCATTTATTGTGGTATTATCTATATTCAAGTAGATATTGTTATACTATAGTACTGAAGTAGTATACAATATATATTAAAGTATATTAAGTACTATCTATATAGAGATATTGTAATAATCCGTAGTTATGATTATAATAATCTAATAGAGATACTATAATCTGTATCTTATAATGAGAACTGAGGCTTAGAGAGGTTAAGTAACTTATTCAAGATCACATAATCAACAATGACTCATTGGTCTATGCTGGTATTTATTTATTTACTTATTCTTCATTTATTTTTAATTATTATTATTATTACTTTTGTGTTGCTGGGGATCAAACTCAGAACCTTGTGCATGCTAGGCAAGCACTCTATCTCTGATCTACATCTCCAGACCAGGTGCATGCTATTTTGTGTTTTTTATTTTGGGGGTGAGGGGTCTGGGAAGTTGAACCCTGGGCCTCATGTATGCTAGGCAAATGCTTTACCACTGAGCTGTATCCTGATTCCTTTTTTATTTTTTATTTTGAGATAAGGTCTTGCTAAATTGAACAAGTTGCCACTGACCTTGAACTTATGATCTTCTTGCCTCAGGCTCCTCAGTCACTGGGATTACAGGCATGTGCCACAGTACCCAGTTTGGTCCATGCTTTTAACACCACACACATTAGCAGTGAGCTTTGCATCCAAGGAGTAAGGTGAGGATATAAGGGGAAAATGCATTTGAAGGGAGTGATTGAGAGGACCCATCGTGAGATTGCCTGAAAATCTCAAGTCTTGGGGAATGGTTTACAAATTTACCCAAATGGGAAAAAAGAACATACAACAGTGGTTCCCAGCACAGGGACCTGGGGTAAAACTGTCCATACTAGTATCCTTAGAATCATCTCTTCACTATCCTCTTCCTAAGGTCACACTATTACATAATTTGGATATAACAGCCAGACATCATTTTCTGCTGAAAACCATCACTCATGTTTTAGATTGGTTTGACTAAAAGCCCTTTTTCTTCAAGTGAGCATTTTATTCTGTTAATGTTAGAAAGGAGCTGCAGACACATCCTGGCAAGTGATAGAATCAAAAGCTTTTCCTAAGAGAGGAATCCCCCAAGCCTTACTACATCTTGCAAGAAAATCATGCACCCCCAGCACTAAATTCATTTAGAGTCAGAGCATTCAAATGCAATTTTCATGAAGGGTCTTTTATTTTGTTCTTGGTTATTCTGTAACAAATGAGTCACTGATTTTCAAAAAGTTTTAAACATATCCAGAACTTGTTTTTGCTTGTTTTTGTTTTGAACAGCTACTTGCAGGCCAAAATCAGTAACCCAAAGCTCTCCAGCCTTTTTTGCTATAAAGATAGCTTTCCTCTGTATTGATCACAGCTGTTTGTTCGATAAATGTGAGCCACTCTCAATCAGCCAAGGTACTGACCCACTGGAAAGGCGTAGCTCACAAGTCTTTCAGAATATTAGCCGGCAATTATTTTTTAATACTTGTATGCTCTGTTCCGGGAAGGCCTAAAACAACAATACTGAAACAGGAACTTTAGGGACAAACCCAGTTCTCTTTGTGATTTATGAGATTTTCTAATGTAGAGTTCCTTTGGAAGACTTTCGACATGAGTTTAAGCAGAGAAGCCGACTGGAGCCTCACCATAAAACTGTGGTTTAGTACAACAAACCCACGAGGTCTAGTCAAAGACAGATTCACTTGATGCCAAAGTCTTTTCTATCATCCAATAATGGCCAATGAGACCAAGGGTAAGAGTGAGAATTTACCAGGGTTTTCATGAAAGCATTCTAATAAATCAAAAAAACAAACAACCTTTGTAAGAATGAAAAAAAGTGTTTGCTTATGCTGGCTGATTAGAGCGCCCTCCTGTGTCTCAGAGTAGTAGTATCGTTTTAGAGGTCCAAAGGGCATAACATGCTTTTTCTGATCACTATTTAGCTCAGTTGGTAGAGTGCTACACTGCAGTCTCTGAGGTCCTGAGTTCAATTCCCAGCACCACAAATGGGAGAAGGGCCTGGCAATCCACTCCCAAGGCAATCCTGAAACAGTCAGCCAGTGAAAACCCTATGAGGGTCACTATGAGTCGGATACCGACTCGACAGCACCTAACAACAACAACAACAACAACCACCCAAACACTGGTTAACATCATTCCCTTCCTTCACATTTGTTTTCAGGACAATGCACGAACCTTATCTCCTTTAGGTATTTGAATTTCCAGAGTGATTACCCTTTTTATAGTTTCTTAACTATAAACATAAATTATCTCATTTTCCAGAATCTACCTACTCATGTGCAGGCTCAATAAATGCTTATTGAATAAGTGCTCACTTAAATTTCAATTCCTGTACCAAAGTAGAAATAGCCCAAATTCCCACTACCTAATGAATCAATATACAAGTTATGGCACATCCACACAATAGAATACTAGTTAGTAATAAAGAGGAATGGACTATTGATATAGACAATAACAAAAGGGTGCAGATTATGAGATTCTATTTATGTGACATTGTGGAATGCAGATATCAGGTCAGTAGTAGCCAAGGGTTGGGGGGAAAAAAGAGAGAGACGGTTCACAAAGGACACGCTTTGAAGAAATAGAAATGTTGGGCATCTTACTTGATGTCCATTACCTGACTATATATACTAGTCAAAGGTCATCAACTAGCATTGGTGTTTTGATGTTGAGTATGTTTGATGCTGAGTATTGTATACTCAGAAAGGATGAGATTTACTGTATATAAATTATACCTCAATAAGCTTCACAAAAAAAATTCAATTCATTAAAATAACACCATTAACTTTCTACAAAGTACAGAGCCCCTACCCCTTTAGGTTAGTCCCTTGACCTCCTTTTCTTCACCCATCTGAAAAAGATACCTTATGAACTCTCATGAGGGTTTGCAAGATCAGCCCAATCCAAGGCCCCAGGGGTGCCAGACTGCATTCCAAACAGCTGGCTCCCTGCCTCTGCCCTTGCGCCTCAGGGAGAAAACTGTGCAGCAGTGACACAGAGCCTCCGTGGCATTTGGATAGTGAAAAGGAAAATATCAAAGTTCCAAGCCAGTGCTCCCCTTTTCACTAACAGGCACGAACCCTTTGAGGGGCAATGAGATCTGGGCCCCGAAGGCAAATTCATACTGTCAGTTTGTTGGCTCCCCTCCCTGCAAGACAGCAACCAGTTGTTCCTGGGCAGAACCAGTGCTTTGTGCAAGTGATCTATGAGCCACTTGACTGCATGTTCTGCCCAAGGCAGCACCCAAGGATGGGTTGTAGAAACCAGCTTCGGTTCCCACCGCTCTCAACGTGTTCTACCTCTCTTTATTCCCAATAATGGTGACCTACAAACACTGATCCAGGCCAGTGGTACTTACACTTCACTGGGCTCAAGAATCACCTGAGGGGTGTCTTTCTAAATGTCAGTTCCCAGCCTGAGATTCTAATGGGAGTGGCCTGGGATTGGTCCCTGGACCTTATATCTTGGGTGATTCTGAGGTAAGAAATCTAAGGCCCACACTAAGAAATGATGATCTGTGGGGGTCGTATGCACACCAATAATCCCAGGGACTTTGGAGGCTGAGGCACAAGGATCACAGGTTCGAGGCTAGAAGCAGCCTGTGCAATTTAGCAAGACCCTATCTCAAAATAAAAAATGCAGTAAAAGGTCTGAGGGTGCAGCTCAGTGGTAGAGGCCTTGCATGTAAGATGCCCTTGGTTCAACCCTCTAGTACAGTAATAATAATAATAATAATAATAATAATAATAATAGAAAGAAAAAAAGAAAAGAAAAAGATCTAAGGCCTAGAAAAACTCTTATGTAGGCTCTTATTTTTACTTAAAAAAGTGGAACAGTTTATTCATTGGAAACATCTGATCCATCAAGTGGTTGAGCAGCACAGTGATTAAGAGTGGGACTCTAGAATGGGGTTCTTGAGTTCAAAGCCCACCTCCTCTTATCCTGGAGGGCTCAGATAGGTTATGTAATCTCTCTTTATAGTACGTGTGTTAGAGGAGGAAAGATCAAATGAGCTAACTCTTATATAGCACTTACAGTAAGTGCCAGGGAGCATTAGATAAACATAAATATCATTCTTTCTTGATCAATAAAGACTGAAGGGAATATTGCAAGCCATAAACAAAGAAAGCCACTTCGAGGAGCTTTTCATTTAAAGCTTGGACATCTCCAAATACTTCAAATGGTAAAGGGAAATGTAACCGCTTTATGTTTGCCAAGTTTCCTACATTCCAAACTTCTTTGCCCTGTTTTAGATATTAACATTAAGCTGAAAAAATATATAAGCTGAGTTTAGCCGTAAACTTTCTTGATTTAGGAGCTTATGACAACTCACATATATTAGTCAGCTCATTTTTACAAGTTATCCGCAATCTTTGATGATTCTTAAACAAAGATGCAAATTAGAATCATGTGTAGAACTTTCAAAAAGGTCAAACTGACTCAGTTGAGATTCGGGTGGGCCCAGGGAATCTGAATTTTTTAAAACTTTCTTCCATGATTTGGCTGAACATTGCAGGAACAAAACAATTGCTATAGGTGAAAGCTTGGATCATCTATCTTGTTTTAAAACTTATAAAGAAGCTGAAGGGGGTGGTGTGTGTTTGTAGTCCCAACTACTCAAGAGGCCAAGGCAGGAGGATCTCTTGAGTCTAGAAGTTTGAGACCAGCCTGGGAAACACATTGAAATTCTCTCTCAAAAAAGAAACAGAGACCAAACATGTTAAATACTTTACCAAGGTCACTCAGCAAATCATTTGTAGAAGCAGGAGTTGGATTTTTGTTAGCACAGTCAGTGAAAAAAATTGCATATGTACTGAACGTGTACAGACTTCTTTTCTTGTCATTATTCCCTAAACGACACAGTATAACAAATATTTGCACAGTATTTGCATTACATGAGGTATTATAAGTAATCTGGAAATGATTCAAAGTATAAAGGAAGATGTGACTAGGTTCTATGCAATACCACACCACTTTATATAAGGAACTTGAGCATCTGCAGATTTTGGTATCTGACGGGGGTCCTGGAACCAATCCCTCCCTGATGCTGAGGGACAACTGTAATTATAAGATTAATATCCTTTCCGTTACAGCTTATACAGCATAAGCTACTTGTTTTGGGTAGAATAAACACAGCACATTTTAATATTCTTTTATTTGCTTATGAAATAATACTGTGATCTCAATATATAGGAAGTTTAGATTAGATCTACTGATCTGGTGTCCTGGATTCCCTTTAGATTCTATGCTTTTAGCCCACATATCCTCATTTACTGATTATCCACACTAAGTTCCTGGAAGTGTAAAAGGAGAGATAGCTCAGGTGGATTCTGGGTCAAACCTCTATGGGAAATATGATCATGTATTTGAAGACTTGCTCTCTTCTCCACACTTGCTCTTGTTAGGTACTGTGGAGTCAACTCATAGTGACCTTACATCCAACAGTTGAAACACTATTGTCAGTCTTCTTTGTTATTCATAGGGTTTTCAATGGCTGCTTGTTATTTAGGAGTGGGTTGCCAGGGCCTTCTCCCAAGCCTACAGCACCTGGTGTTCCCACATGGTCTCCCATCCAAGGACTAACCAGGACCAACCCGGCTTAGCTTTGGAGATCTGACAGGATTTGACGCCACAGTGGTACAGTTACAGGCACGCCATACTTAAGAGTGTAAGAACCTCCCAGGACTACATTTTCATCATAAACAAATCCAAGAGCCAGGCGAGGTGGCACACACCTGTAATCCCAGGGGCTCTGGAGGTGGAGGCAGGACGATCGAAAATTCGAGACCAGAGGCAATCTGTGTAATTTAGCAAGACCCTGTCTCAAAAAGTTAAAAAAAAAAAAAAAAGGGCTGGGGGTGTGCAGCTCAGGGGTATAGCACTTGCAAAGCATGCAAGTGTGGGGCCCTGGGTTCAACCCCCAGCACCACCAAAAAAAAAAAAAAAAAAAAAAAAAAAAAAATCCAAGGTAAACCAGCACATGAAGCTTGGAAAATCAGGATCCCATAAGATCACGAACCTAAGAATGGTATCCTGTAAATCAATTTACAAATTGCTGGGACATGAATCACACGAATATCCAAAAGGCCACTCTATTGACTAAAGGCCGTGACATTTTGGTTGCCTCTGGTTTGAGATTTTTGTGGATTCCCTTCTTATCTTAAAATATGTGTAACCTATGAAGTCCCTCAGAAGCTATTTTTCTTAATGTATTATCAGAGTAGAAAATCTGTCAAATTAAAGGCCATCTTGGGGGAGGTGGCCACAACTCAAATGAAATCATTTTGCTGAACTCGAGCCAGGGAACCAAATTGGGACAGAATCATTTCACACGCAAAAGGACCCAGCAGGATGGAATCCCTGCCTGCAGATCTTCACACATCACCCAACCTTTTACTAATAAAACAGACCCCATTATCAGGTTACTTCTTGGCACCCATTTGCATCTTCATTTCAGATTTTCTGCTGATCATTTTTCAATATCCTGCCCTTGCAGTCTCTTTCTGCTCTTGTTAAAATGCAGGGTTTTTTTTTCTTTTTTTTTGGTTGTTGTTGTTGTTTGTTTTGTTTTGTTTTTTAGATCCCCTTTAATCAGATAGCTCCTGCTGGCATGAGCTGTCAGAGGTATTCATTTCAGTGGACTCTGGCCTTATGCTGCATTACCTTGGCAACAAGATTTAGAGGCAGAGTCCCAGCCTTGAACTTGTCAGAATCTCCAACAATGTGAACTCAGCACATACTACTCTCCAGCATATCAGGTTGTCATGCCAACCTCTAACAATAAAACCCATCTCTCTCTTCTAGGGTTTTAATTCAATAACTTTTCAAATTGGTTCCTTCTGTAATCTAATTGGTCTGGAAATGTAATATATGAGTGTGTGTGTGCATATGTGTGTTTATCCAGTCACTAAGGGCCTTCCACTAAATGACTGGAGATTGGAAATGCAATTTGGGTCAAAAGTTCATCAAAAAGCAAAGAGAAACTAGTGTTAACAAAAGGAGCCTGAAATTTTGGAAATCTCTGCAAAGTGGTAACTAAACAGACTCTCAAGAGGTGACTTTTGCCCTAAGATATATGCACATGACTTCTGTTGGCACAGCTGCACAGCACACTTGATACCCAGAGTAGCTGATCCTCTGTACATATTTAGAACTCCTTTAGCAGTTTTGTATACCAGCCCACTTTAATTTCTTAAAAGCATTCCCTATGTTTATACTTACATTTCATTTTTTTCTTAACCAGAAAGCTCTGTAGGACTGTGCCCCATTACAGAGTGCCTTTATCCCCTAAGAACGCTCAGACAGGGACTGCATGGAGTCAAGAGGCTAGAAGTAACTGGGGGTCATAGTTTCTCAAACTTACTTGTTTCAATATCTGTGTGTCCTTGTGCCAATGATATGGTTATTGGTTTATGTTTTTTCTCCTTTAATTGACTTATTTCAGTAAATGTAGAAGAAAACTTCATATCATGGGCCTGATACTCTGCTTTTGGTCCTTTACTATTAGGGAGATAGTTCTTTCCTAGTTTTCAGTAACTAGTACCATATAAGGCTGGGGTTTAGCTCGGTTTGTAGAGTGCTGCTCCGCAGTCTCTGAGGATCTGGATTCAATCCCAGCACCACAAAAATGGGAAAAGGACATGGCAATCCACTCCCAAAGCAATCCCGAAACAATCAGCTATTGAAAACTCTATGAGGGTCACTATGAGTTGAATCTGACTTAACAGAACCTAACAACAGCAACAACAATAGCAACAACAACAACAGTACCATATAATGTTGATTATGTGAAAAGTGATAGCTATTAAAAACATTTTTCATGTACTAATTCCTTTAATCATCACCATCACAGCAAAACTTGGAGTCAGGGTTATTTTTGATTATCATAATAACTTCACAGAGGAAGAAACAGAGACACAGAGAAGTCAGAAAGCATGTCTACAGTCCCATAGCTAGTATGAATAAGGACTTCATTTTGAACCCAGTAGTCTGGTTGATGGGGGCTGGGATTCGCTCAGTTGGTAGAGCCCTGATCTGCAGTCTCTGAGGTCCCAAGTTCAATTCCCAGCACCACAAAAAATGGGAGAAGGACCTGGCAATCCACTCCTGCGGCAATCCAGAAACAATCAGCCATTGAAAACCCTATGAAGGTTGCTGTGAGTTGGACACGACACAATGGGACCTAACAACAATAAAAACAAGTCTGGTTGATTGATTATTTGTGCCTGACTGCAAAATTTTATGAAGGAAGCATTGATTACCTAAAATTTTAAACTTCTGGAAGGCAGGGATCATATCTAATACTTCTATCTTCTTAGTATCAGTTGAGTGACTTTCAAATAATTGCTCACAAATGTGTTTAGCTTGCTAAAGAGTGATCTGGTCTCTGCAACGCGGGAGGCAGAGGCAGGAAGATCGTAAGTTCAAGGCCAGAGGCAACCTGCGTAATTTAGTGAGACCCTGTCTCAAAATAAAAAGCAAAAATGGGCTGGGTGGGGATGCAGCTTAGTGGTACAGGAAAAGCATGCTTGAGGCCCTGGGTTCAAATCCACAGCACCACACACACACACACACACACACACACACACACAAATAGTGATCGAGTGACAATTTTTGAACATCAAATGGAGGTCCTCTTTAAAAATCCAGTTTTAGTAAAAATTAGAAAAGTAGGGGCTTACTTATCTCCACACCTCACTTCTCTAAGCTCTTCTGGAGACAAAGGCCATGTTTTACACTGTGATGGATTTTCTCTGTCAGCTCCAACAGAGACATTTTCCACCCTTCTCCACTGAGCTCTCTGTGCTGGGTACCTGACTTTTACAGACTGCACAGACTGGATTTTCTTGGCTTTGTTGGCTGGTAGTTGCTGGCTGGAAAATAAGAGAAAAGTTAGGGTCTTTATCCCCCTAACTGGTTGCTTGACATGGCACAGTCTGGTAATGGCTGCTCGGCTCTGGCTGACACCAATTGATTCTATTGCACAGCTGTCTCTTGCAGCTACCACTCCTGCTGGGATGGTAACAGCTTCCTGCCAGAACTCATTCCAGGGAGCTTTGCCATTCCTTATTGATATCGTCCTGTAACTCTGAACTCCTATTGATAGATTGTTCAATAATTGTATCATCTGTCTTCTGATTGCATAGTGGCTCTGACATCTGTCATCTGGCTGGATACTTCTCAAATGCAAATGTCCACGAGAATCACCTACAGCTCTTGTTAACATGCAGATTCTGATTCACAGGGCTGTGATAGGGACTGAAATTCTGCATTTCTAACAAACTCTCAGGTAAATGGATAATCCACAGGTGGCACTTTCAGTAGTAGAAATGCAGTAGATCGTCTATGTTGTTGTTAGGTGCCATGGAGTCTGTGTCTGATTCATAGCGACACTATTACAACAGATGAAACACTATTGTCAGTGCTTCTTCGCTATTCATGGGGTTTTCAATGGCTGATAGCTTTTTTGGGAGTAGGTTGCCGGGTCCCTCTCCCAAGCACTTGAGGTTCCCAGGTAGTATCCAAGTACTAACCAGACCCTACCTTGCTTGCCTGCAGCTGTAGCACTGTGGCTTCCAATCCCATCTGATCTCGGAAGCTAAGCAGGTCGGGCCTGCTTAGTACCTGGATGGGAGATTGCCAGGAAACACCAGATACTGTAGGCTTGGGAGGTGGACCCGGCAACCCACTCCCAAAAATCAACCCGCCATTGAAAGCCCTATGAATAACAGAGAAGCACTGACAATAGTGTTTTACCTGTTGCACGCAGGGTAGCTATGAGTGGGATACCGACTCAAGGGCACCTAACAACAACAACAACCTTGCTTAGCTTCTGAGATCTGACGGGATCAGAGGCCACAGTGATGCAGCTGCAGGCTTAGATTGTCTATAGTTGTCACTTAATAGGTATTTGAAGTTGAATAAAAAAATGATTACATAAATGATGTGGACGCAATCCTTCCTTCAACACTGGTGAAGGAAGCCACGCCTTCACCACACTGATCTTGTAATAATTTACTCTTAAGGCCGTAGCAGGGCTGCAGCAGTCCCCCTTGGTCACACCATAAAGCCCATGGTCAGCTGGACACCTTTATATTTGTCTTTCTCATTGCCAAGTCACCCTGGTGATTCCTGTCATTTCTGGCTAACATGCTTATTAAAAACAATAACTACTGAAGCTCCCCAGAAATTGAATTTGCTCACATGAATATTTTTTTCTTCAGAAACGAAAGTAAAACATTTATTTTTAACATCAGAATCGATTCCCCCTCAAGGGACAATCCTTGCTGAGTGAAACATGGTAGAGAAATTTGTGGTTTGCCAAACAGTAAGTCTTATTTGCTCAGATTCTGGATAGTCTTGTACAAACAGGTTCTATGTGCAAAGGCAGAATTAGGCTCCAAGAGATGGTTCAAAATAAGACCCATTTCATGGCAAACTATACCTAACTGTGCTTGTAAGCAGATCAAGCTGTCAGGAAGAACAAGTTCACCTTTACATTCAACTGAACATCACATACTCCATGAATACCTACTAAGTGTCAGACACGGTACCTCTTTGGAGGACATGATTATGTACGTGTTGTTCTTGTTGTTGTTAAGTGCCGTCAAGTTGGTATCCGACTCATAGCAACCCTCATAGGGTTTTCAATGGCTGACTGGTCCGGGATTGCCTTGGGAATGGATTGCCAGGCCCTTCTCCCATTTTTGCGGTGCTGGGAATTGAACTCAGGACCTCAGAGACTGCAGCACAGCGCTCTACCAACTGATCTAAATCCCAGCCCAATTATGTACATAGTTGAAACTTAATTTTAAATCCAAATAAATTGAGTGTTGTGATGATTTAGGTTTAGATTTTAACTTGTATTTGACTATTTCATTAATCATGTAAAGAGATTTATTGTACCAATTAATAGGTCAATAAGTTTGTAAAACAAAGACAACCAACATCAAACAAACAAAATAACTACTTAAGGGTTTAAATGATTTTCAAGAGCTCACAAGTGTTTTAGAAAGGTACATTCAGGTTTTGACAACAGAGGCACTAATTGATTAATACTGTTGATTGTTGCTAATTTAAAAACATTCTTCTAAATGCAATGTGATATCCTAAGTTACATCCTGGAATAAGAAACTGAAAGCTGAGTAAAATGTTGAGTTTAGTTAATAGTAATGCACCAAAGTTGGCTTTTTAGTTTCAGCAAATGTACCATGGTAATGTTAAGGTGCTAACTTAAAAAATTATATAAACTGGGTGAAAGGTATATGGGACATCCTTGGATTGTGCTCGCAACTTTTCTGTAAAATCATTCTAAAATTTAAAAGTTTATTAAAACAATTCTTGAACATTCATGAGGTTCATTTATCCAAGAACCCTTCATAACAACAGAAGCTATATATTGAATGATACTCTGGTTGGCACAATGCACTAGACATGTTCACAACATTACGAAGCAGGCATGGTAATTATTTTCATAATTATTATCTTCAGAATTTTCCCCTGTGCTCATAGTGATTAAGCACTTTGCCCACAGATGCATACATAATAACTGATAGAGTCAGGATGTGACAAGAACTGTCTAATCACAAAGCCTGGGTTCTCAGCAATTCCAAAGCTACACTGTCTTCCACTTCCAGCTTGAGTTTCCCTCTATAAAAAAGAGCACAGCCAGGCTCAGTGGCTCAGGAGGATCATGAGTTTGAGGCCAGAAGCAGCCTGAACAATTTAGAAATACCCTGTCCCAACATAAGGTATAAAAAGGGGGGGCTTAGGTGTGGCTCAGTGGTAGAGCACTTGCCTCGCACGTTTGAGGACCTGGTTCAATCACCAATACTAAAAGAAAAAGAAAAAGAAAAGAAGAAAAGGTATCACTTATTAATATTGGCACCCATTTTTCAATGGACTTGGTGAGACAAATGAACTCAATTATTTGTGTGCACCTTTAAGTAAATCATAGCATTATTTTCAAAACAATCAAGTTTAATAGAAGGCAAAAGCCTCCACCTTTCGGCTTTGTTAAATTGAGCTTCAGTTTTCCTGAAGGAAGAGGCAGAGGGGCTGTGAAAGGCCTCCCTTCTGAGGAGCCTGGAACCGTGTCAGAGCTCCGCCACTGGCCCTTTCCCCTTGGCTCCTGTCTTCTTTTGCCATCATGTGCTCACTTTGGGATGATGAGCCAAGGACTAGCCTTTCCCCAGCACTTTTCAGGCAGGCTTTGGCCCTGCATGGCTTACTCAGAAACGAAAAAGGGTAGCGTGCTGCATCATGGTGCAAGCATGGGGCATAGTTCAGGACAAACAAAGCCAGCTCGATAGGCAGAGAGAGAACTGGCTCCTCCAACTGAAGTGGTCCTAGAATCTTCTCTGTCTCCACTATTGCTCCTGCTGCTCTAGCCAGGTGCCGAATGTCCCCATGATATGCACTGCATTTAGCACGAATTATGTGATCGCATAGTTCGTGCTAAACGCAGTGCGTATCATGGGGACATTCATACTCTGCTCACAGTTAGTTCTTCAAGGTTTTGGGCTGGTAAACGCCTTGGCACATTCCCTGGATCTCTGAAATCTAATTGCCATTTGTTTTGATTTAATCCTTGTTCATTCATTTGTGAAGGGACAAAAAATGAAAAAAATATTACACAGCAGGAGTCCTACCTTTTCCCCCTGCCTCTTGACACTCAAAGAGGATTGTGTATTTGTCAATCATGTCTGCTCTGCAAAGGATTCTGTCATTGCCAAACTAATGGTTCTTTGGGCTTTCTTGAGATAGAATCAGAGGGGAACATGGGGAGGAGAAAGAGGTGCATTAACTAGGATAACAAATTTTTGGAGAAGTTGAAGGGGGGCAGATTTAGTGAGAGAAGTACAAGAATGGTAGTAGAATATACAGGAAGTAGATCAGTCCCTTGTATTCACTGTTCCACGTTCCTCAGTTTTAGTTACCCTGGTTCAACCACAATCTGAAAATATGTATATGATTTAAGCCCAGACCTATTTGAATCTGAAACTCTTGCTATGTCATAAATCATCATAAATCATTATTATTTATTATATAATATATTAGACTATTGGAAGCTAAGCAGTTTGCCTGGTTAGTCCTTGGATGGGAGACCTTCTGGGAATACCAGGTACTGCAGGCTAGGGGGAAGGACCCATTCCTGAAACAATCTGCCATCGAAAACCCACTGAACAGCAGAGAAGCACTGACAATATTGCTGGGTGTAGCACAGTTTTGGGGAGTGCTTCATCTGTTGTACATAGGGTTGCAATGAGGTGGACCTGACTCAACGGCACCTAACAACAACATATTAGATCATCCCCCATGTGTCTGTCAGCTGCTTGTGCTGTGGGGGCTTGCATGTTGCTGTGATGCTGAAAGCTATGCCACCAGTATTTCGGATATCAGCAGATCCAGTCATGGTGGACAGGTTTCAGCTGCGCTTCCAGACTAAACCAGAGTAGGGAAAAGGACCTTTCAGCCCACTCTTGAAACAATTAGCCATTGAAAACCCTATTAACAGCAGAGAAGCACTGTCAAATATAGAGCTGGAAAATGAGGCCTCCCTGACCCCCAGGCTGGAAGGCATTCAAGAAGTGAATGAGGAAGAGTTGCCTCCTCAAAGTAGAGTCTACATTATTGATAGGAATGGAGTAAAGTCCCTGTGACCTCTTTTTGCTGATGTGGCACAACTCAAAATGAGAAGAAACATAGCAGCCACAACACTGGACATAAAAAGATGCGTTCATGGTGCGCTGTTGGGTAGTGTTTCCTTCTGTTGTACATAGGGTCACTATGAGTAGGGTCTGACCCAACGGCACCTAACAACAATAAATATTAGATAATGTACTTATTAGATTATTATTATTTATTACTATTATGGCAGTGGTTTCAGTGTTCAGATTTGCTAGATTAGAAAAAATTTTTAAATCTTTTTGTGGCTTGGCATGGGACTTCCCAAGTATGTATGTGTGTGTGCAATTGTGTGCGTATGTGTAATCTTTATGCAGTTTAAACAATGCCCGACTGTAGTAGATCATCATTATCATTTAGATTTGCTTTAAAGTTCCCCAGATGTGCTGACATGGAAGAATTTTCATAAGACATTGTAAAGCAATGCTTTACTAAAAATGAGTTTCTATAAATGTATCCACCTATGTATGCATAGAGCTTTTTCTTTTTAAGAATAAGCAATCAATAACATTTTTGGGTTTGGGAATCAGAACCCTAGGGCAGGGGGAAGACTTCCCAAGTAATCAATGCAGGAGGTTTTGTACATTCTGAATTTTGTAGAAGGGGTGTCATGTATTAATTCTTTCAAAACAAATAAATTAAAAATAAGTCTAAAGGAAAATATTTAGTACTTCTAGATAGATGTGCTTAATATAATCACAATGATTTGAATAATTTTTTTTTTTTTTTTTTTTTTTTTGCGGTACTGGGGCTTCACGCTTCCATGCTTTGCAAGTGCTGTACCACTGAGCTGCACCCTTAGCCCACTTTTTCACTTTTTGAGACAGAGCCTTGCTAAATTATTCAGATTGCCTCTGGTCTCTAATTTGAGATCCTCCTGCCTCTGCTTCCTGAGTTGCTGGGATACAGGTGTGTGCCACTGTGCCTGGCTCAAAATGATTTGAATAAATTTAATTTTACTTTTCTTGTTTTGATATGCTGTGGTGAGAATTGGGTTGGGGTCTGACAGTAGCCTTCAGATTGACCGTGGTGGTCCCCCTGGGTCTCACTAACCACCCCCTGATGATGTATAGAGGTGCTGTCCTAAAGTATTCCTGTGCCCACAGGCAGGGACATCTCTTTGGTGGTCACTTCTAGTGATTAAAATTCAAAACAATTTTTTCAGCATTACAGCAAAAATAGGGGAGTAAGACCTAGCTAGAATAAGCAACGTAACATTGTCGTTGTTGTTAGGTGCCATCAAGTCGGTATCCGACTCTTAGTGACCCTTATAGGGTTTTCAATGGCTGACTGTTTCGGGATTGCCTTGGGAGTGGATTGACAGGCCATTCTCCCATTTTTGTGGTGCTGGGAATTGAACTCAGGTCCTCAGAGACTGCAGCGCAGTGTTCTACCAAGTGAGGTAAATCCCAGCCAAACCTAACATTGTTGTTGTTAGGTGCCGTCGAGTCGGTATCTGACTCATAGTGAATAAGCAACTGTTGTTAGGTGCCATCGAGTCGGTATCCGACTCAGTGACCCTCATAGGGTTTTCAATGGCTGACTGTTTTTTTGGGATTGCCTTGGGAATGGATTGCCAGGCCCTTCTCCCATTTTTGCGGTGCTGGGAATCAAACTCGGGACCTAAGAGACAGCAGCGCAGTGCTCTACCAACTGAGCTAAATCCCAGCCCAAACCTAACATTAGGGGTCTGAATTTGAGCAATTCTCCTGATGGAAGGTCTTGAACTTGGCTGCAGTTCAGAATCACCTGAGTTAATTGGTTAGATCAGCACCTTCCTTAAGACTATGTTAATCTGCAGTTTGAACAGGGGCTCCCTGTTTGTCCTGGGGGCTCTGATATGCCAGGAGCCACTCTTTCAGTAACTTTTAGCACTAATCTGAACTTTTCCTGAAGAAAGGAAAAAAAAAAAAAAGAAAGAAAGAAAAAGAAAAAAGAAAAAAGAAAAAAGAAAAAGGAGGTCTTCAGGTGAGTGACAGTCAAAAGTCAAAAGAACAGTTCCCCTCCCCCTACAAGCCAGAGGTCAAGCAGGATGTGTGTTGGATGGAGTCCGCTAATGCAAACAGGATCTGGAGAGAAATAGCAATTTTTCCTTTCCACTCTGAACCTCCCTCTGACCAGTTCCGGAAACAGTCTTGATTAGAGCATAATTGATTTGGACCGGGCTAGCCGAGCAGCCAGCCCTGCACACTGCTTTCTTCCGCCCGCTGAGCAAGCTGTGCAGTATCATCCAGCCTTTTACTTCATTAAAAACAGTATGATAGGACATGTGCTGGTTTTCTAACATTTGCAACCTAAGAAAGATGATATAGTGGTGACTGTGCCAACCATACAGTAAAGGAACGGTAGGGCATTTTTAAACAGTCCCCAACAAACAAACTTGAGACATTTTCATTACATAAGTACTGATTCTTTGGTCACGAAGGATTTGGGGTCTTTTACTGGTCAGGAAACGATTATGTATTACTTTCAAAGCTGAATCAGTTATTCTAGTTTAAACAAGGGTTTCTAAACACTTTTTTTTTCTTTCCCATAGCACACATCATAGAGTAACTATAATTCAAATTTATCAGGGATTGAAAAGACAAACCAAATAAACAAAAACACTCATCGCACCAGAAGGCTGAGCGGAAATGAATGGAGCCAGAGGAGAATTCCAGCAGGGGCTTTTTGGTCAGTTTGCTGGACTCCTTACCTTCTAGTAGTTCTTTGCTCTCTCTGCCCCAGTCTATGTCAAGACCCCACTGAACTGGAAAGGGGCTATCAGCCAACCAAGTCATAACTACTACACTGAAACATCTCTTAGGGCCACACCACAAATGCTACTCCTTGAATTTATTGTTTCCTGAGATTAGGCCTCACAATCCAGTTATCAGGAGAAGCGAGAATACTGCAATTGTGCTATGTGCACATATTATCTGTGAATTTACAGGAAAATATAGATTTCTTATCATGAAATATTCAGCTATATAAGATGTTTATTGCTTAACTTTAAGTGTCTTACTTTTGTTTGCTTTCCATTTCATTGTACTCTATGCAGACTTGGAGCCAGTACATTTCATGCTAAAAAAAAAAAAAAAAAACCTGCCAGACTTGGTGGCGCGTGACTGTAATCTCAGCACTCTGGAAACAGAGACAGGAAGATCATGAGTTTGAGGCCAACATGGGCTATGTACTGAGACCCTATTTCAAAAAACAAAAAATGAAGGTACAATACCCCAACCAAACATGAAGAAGAAGAAGAAGAAGAAGAAGAAGAGGGGAAAGAGGAGGAAGAGGAGG
>VMDO01013631.1:0-57476 GCA_007922755.1 Pedetes capensis | reverse complement strand
TATATAATATATATATACACTATATATATAGTAAAATATAGTAAAACATATAGTAAAATATAGTGGGTCTAGGTGCCATAGTATATGCCTATAATCCCAGCAACCCAAAGGTTGAGGCAGGAGAATGACTGAGTTCAAGGCCAGAGGCAGCCTGCATAACTTTACAAGACCTTATCTCAAAACTAAAAAAAAAAAAAAAAGGAAAAAAAAAGGTAATAAAATAAAAAAGTATTTTAATGTGGGTTAAGAGTGCAGCTCTCTGGTAAATTACTTGTAAAATATGTGTGACACCCTGAGTTCAACCCCTAATACAGACAAAAAAGTGTGTGTGTGTGTGTGTGTGTGTGTGTGTGTGTGTGTGTTTGTATGGTTATACAGTATGATAAAATTCTGTATGAACTGTGCCCAGGAGCAACGGCTCACATTTGTAATCCCAGCAACTTGGGAGGCAGAGGCAGGAGGATCACAGGTTCAAGGTCAGATGCAGCATGTATGACTTAGTGAGATCTTGTCTCAAGATAAAAAATTAAAATTGGGCTGGGGGCATAGCTTAGTGGTAGAGAACTTGCAAAGTATGTGTGAGGCCCTGGGTTCAACCCTGAAGTACTAGGGAAAAAAAAAAAAAAAAAAAAAAAAGAAAACAAAAAGTAATAAAGTAATGAAAAGCTTTGCTTTTAGGAAAAGGTAAGAAGATAATGTGGGGCTGGGATTTAGCTCAATTAGTAGAGTGCCGCTCTGCAGTCTCTGAGGTCCCAAGTTCGATTCCCAGCACCGCAAAAATGGGAGAAGGACATGCCAACCTACTCCCAAGGCAATCCTGATAAACAATCTGCCATTGAAAACCCTATGAGGGTTGCTATGAGTCGGACACGACTCAGCAGCAGCTAACAACAAGAAGATAATGTACTCCATCATCTTTTAAGCCTCAGCCCCAATAAATTTCAAAAGCTTTTAAATCACTCCCATACTACTAAGTCTGTTATTTCAATTCACAGCATATCACCTATACCACTAGTTTTGTACATTATTATTCCAACTCCTAAAGGGTAAAACTGATATTAGTCTTTGAATTACCAATAGAAACATCACAGTACTAAAGACATACAGGCTTGTCAGCAATGTACAGTGATATGCATTTATGGAAATATCATAACAAAACCCATTAATGTGTACACTAACTAAAGAAAGTACTAATATTAAAAAAGACATAAAGACTCAACTAGTTAACCAAATTGATTTGCATAGTTAACCATACAGAAGAATAAGTCAGAGTCAATATGAACTTAAGTTTTATAGTATAAGCAATAATGTCGTATCAAAGTAAAAAAAACCACTTAAATCTGAAAATCTAGGATCAACGTACTTGGCATTTTCTTAAAATAAAACAACCCACCCCACCTCCAAAAACCCACAAAAAAATTGAATAGAATGAATAAAATATTGAATTGAAAACTTCAATTAAGTAAACTATGCATTGTAACTTACAGTAAGGAAACGATTAAGATCAGGAAAGTCGAAAACGTTGGCAATTTCAGACAAGGTATTTAAAGTCATTTCCCTCTGATGAGCTACATCTTGTTTTCGCACCTCAGAATTCTGGCCAGGAGTACTTGGAAGTGCTGTCATCTGACTGGAGTGGAGAGACTCTACCAAAAACTAGAGCAAAAACAATTTTATAAGTTTTCACAAAAGGAAAATATTTTAACTAATATTCTTTAAGCTAACATAAAAGACAGTATCAAACACAGTTTTATATTGCCTGAATTGGCTTATTCAATTCTTGTAACAACCCTAATAAGGTAGATTATGTCATAATCTCTCCTTTACTAATGAAGTAGTCAGGCTTAGTTAAGAAACTTGAATGTCATGCTAAGGATTACACCACAAATACAGGGTAAAACCAGTATTAGTATGGCCTAACCTTCCAGTCATTAACTGAATATATTTTTCTGAAAACAAAGTGGTGTAACCATAATATTTAGGCATAAAAGATATTTTCATCACTAAAAAAGAAAGGCATCTCCCTAAAGATTAATAAAAGTATAGCAAATTCCATTAAATTATTATGATTCTTTCCTTCTTTCATTTATAAGCTATATCTTCTGATCAATATGCTAAAATATAAAATGGCAAGACTACGGTTCTTTTAAATAAACTAAATATATCATCTTTAAAATAATGTTTTAAAGCAAGCAAAATATATGACTTCTTGCTTATGGTCAAGAGGAATGCTGACTCTCACCTGACAGATGGGTTTCTTATACTGACTGAAAAAATTTTGCAATTTAACACTTTTAGCTGCAACCAGAGCTCGGATTTCTGTGTATGCTGCTCCAGAGACAGATGGTGACTTAGATAACAAACAGTGCAGTAAGTGCAAGAGTGCAAAAGGTACCAAGTCTCCTTTTGCTGCCCTAAAAAACAAACACATATAGTCAATGTCTCATGAACTAACACAAACTCACAAATAGATCTATGCCAAATACTGTATCTTTCTATAATATACATATCTCATATATCACCATTTCTTTTCTTCTTTTTTTGTGATGCTAAGGATTGAATCCAAGGCTTCATGCATGCTATGCAAGCACTCTATCACTGAGGTACATCCCTACCCTTTACTTTTCCTAATACCAGGCAAACAAAAGACAATGACCAAAATAAATATGGAAGAATACAAACACTGCCAAATATACCTTCCAATATCCCCTGTTGTAAGAATTAAGGTATCTTTCAATTCATTATTTCTTGATATTTGGGCATGTGTGTATGCTTCTTTCATTCTTAAGACAAAAAGCTAGAATAAAAAAATTAACTGGTTAAAACAATTTTAGAGTTAGGTTTATGAAAATACAAATGTTAAAATTAAGAATTATCAACCTCTTTTATAAATCCATCTTCAGAGTCCAAGGATTCCAATATATGCTTGATATTTCCACTAAAAGCC
This sequence comes from Pedetes capensis, assembly GCA_007922755.1. Taxonomy (NCBI): domain Eukaryota; kingdom Metazoa; phylum Chordata; class Mammalia; order Rodentia; family Pedetidae; genus Pedetes; species Pedetes capensis. The sequence goes on along the minus strand of VMDO01013631.1, from coordinate 54,529 downwards.
ACTCTAACATCCTTATCTGGATCTTCCATTAAATTTAACAAAGTCCCAAGAACTATTTTTACATCTGTTTCATCTTCTCGAAAATCAAGATGCTTACAAAGATGATGTAGATTGTCTATGAAAGCTAAAGAGAGTATGTATTACCTAATTTGACACATTAAATATCGTGTTGTGCTAAAAAATATTGTCAATAAATAATATAACATAGCAATCTTAAATTATATGTCACTATTTAATATTTAAATACCTGTAGCACACAGAATTTTAGGGGATTAAAAATAGAATTATGCTGGGATTTAGCGCAGTTGGTAAAGCACCTCTCTGGAGCCTCTGAGGTCCCGAATTCAATTCCCAGCACAGTAAACATGGGAGAAGGATGTGGCAATCCACTCCTGTGGCAATCCCGAAACAATCAGCCATTAAAAACTCGTTAAGGGTTGCTATGAATCGGACGGAGAAGGACCTGGCAATCCACTCCCAAGGCAATCCCGAAACAGTCAGCCATTGAAAACCCTATGAGGGTCGCTATGAGTCGGACTGGACTCGATGGCACCTAACAACAACGAGTCTGACACAACTCGACAGCGCCTAACAACAACAACAAAAATAGAATTTGTATCTGGATGCTGTGGTACATGCCTGTAATTCCAGTGGCTCAGGAGGCTGAGGCAGAAGGATTGCAGCTTTGAGGCCAAAGGCAGCTTGTACAACTTGGGGAGACTCTGTCTCAAAACAAAAAATAAAAAAGGGGCTGCGAGTGTAGTTCAGTGGTAGAGCTCTTGCCTAGCACGTACAAGGCCTGAGTTCAAACCTCCAGTACTGCCAAGTAAAACAGAACTTATAAACTTAAATTGCTTTATACTTAATAGAAGCCATGTTGTTTGTTGTTGTTAGGTGACGTCAAGTCAGTATCCGACTCATAGTGACCCTCGTAGGGTTTTCAATGGCTGTTTCGGGATTGCCGTGGGAGTGGATTGACACATCCTTCTCCCATTTTTGCGGTACTGGGAATTGAACTCAGGACCTCAGAGACTGCAGCACAGCACTCTACCAACTGAGCTAAATCCCAGCCCTAATAGAAGCCAGGTTGTTGTTGTTGTTAGGTGCCGTCGAGTCGATTGAAAACCCTCATAGGGTTTTCAATGGCTGACTGTTTCAGGATTGCCTTGGGGGTGGATTGCCAGGTCCTTCTCCCATTTTTGGGATGCTGGGAATTGAACTCCGGACCTCAGAGACTGCAGCGCAACACTCTACCAACTGAGCTAAATCCCAGCCCAATAGAAGCCATAGATGACCTAAATCTAAAATAAATTCCAGAATTTTTTGTTGTTGTTGTTTTTATGAGACAGGGTCTCACTGTGTAGCTCAGGCGATCCTAGAATTTGCTATGTACACCAGGTTGGCCTCAAATTTATGTTGATCCTCCTGCCTCGGCCTCTCAAGTACTGGGATTATAGGCATGTGCTATCATGCCCAGCATTTTTTTCCCTTGTTTTTTGTTTTTTTGAGACAGAGTCTCCCTTTGTAGCTGAGGTTGGCCTGGGGTTTGCTATGTACCCAGTCTAGCCTTGGACTCACATCTGTCCTCCTGCCTCAGCCTCCCAAGTGCTGAGATTATAGGGATGTGCTACCATGCTTAGTTTAAATTTCAGAATTTTTAAAGTTATAATTAGTCCTTTCTACGTTGTATAGACTGTTGTTAACAAGATAGACTTAAAAGCACTTTTCACTGTTCACAAAACAACAAACTAAGAGGGATCCTTAGCCTTATTGTTGACATTACAGGATTTACGGTTCCTAGAAACCACTTCCCATCTATTGCTTTGAAAACTTGAGAACAAGTTGCAACTTGTTGTTGTTGTTAGGTGTCGTCAAGTTGGGTCCGATTCATAGTGATCCTCACAGGATTTTTAATGGCAGATTGTTTCGGGAATGGACAGCAACATCATTCTCCCATTTGTGTGGTGCTAGGGATCGAACCCAGGGCCTCAGAGAGTACAGTGGTGTTTTACCAACTGAGCTAAACCCCAGCCACAAGCTGCAACTTACTACCTAAATAAATAGATCTTCCAAATATTTGTGGAAATCTCATGTTCCCAACAAACTCATATTCCAAAATCACTAGAATGCAGCCAAAAAAGTACAATCTATAGTCCTCAGTTGGCCAAAGTAATCTAATTACTTGAAGGTGGTGACAGAGGGCACATTAAAGAGGTCTCTGGTATCACTAAGGAAAATATAAAACACCGAACCTTACAACAGTAAACCAACAGTAAACCAAGCATCAGGTATGCCCCATTGGGCTGTCAAATCACAATAGCATTTTAAAAATTCAAAAATCACTTATCTGATGGATTCTGTGATACAGTTGATTACCAGTAATTCCATTTATAAGTAATCATTTCTGAGCACTGCATCTATCAAGCATACAACTTGCTACAATTATTAAAGCTTTAGGCTAACACTATCACTGATTTGAAAAATGAACCAAAAATAGGTTTTAAAAAATTAAGTAAATCATAAACACTCACCAAGTTTTATGGGACTAGGTGTTTTTTTCTTCAACAGGAAAAGAAATGGCTTACAAACAGAAGCTTTTAGTTGAGAAGATGAACATTCATGTTGAGAAGTGGCTTTCAAGTTCTTGCAGAAGAGGTCCACATGTCCATATTCAGAGAAAGGTTCTACTAAAGAACTTGTCATATAAAACATGCCATGAATAGTACAGACAAGTTGACCAAGTATAGAAGCAAATTCTTTCTTGACAATATCAGAATCATCTTTGACTTTGTCTCTAGGAGAAAAAAGGAAAAAGTACTAAGTCTTCTTGCTTAATATTTTGGGTTAGACTTGCTTAATTAGGGATGAAAGTACTAAAACAACAAGGCTTAGCAGGAAAAATAACGAATACTAAAAACTAAAAGCAGTATTTTCTCTACATATTTAGCAATAAACATAACTTTCCATAGAGAGGCACAAAATTACCTTTCTAATCAAATGATATATTCAAATTAAAATCATAATACATACATGAGGATCTTGGGCACTTCATTATAAGAATTCTGCTGCTGCAACAAGATAAAAAATCCATTAACACAACTAGCCCGGATCACTTCATGGGAGCTCTGTAGGGCCCAGCTGTAAACTGCTGTTCTCCATTCAAGGAATATTCTTCTTGGAAACAGAGTTAGAAGAAACACACACCGTGACTGTGTCTGTGGTGCTGAAAAAATTAAGTCTATTAAACATATTTCTGTTAATTTTACACACACATTTACATCCCCATGTCTTTCAGCTTGTTGTGCTGTGGGGGCTTGCATGTTGCTGTGATGCTGAAAGCTATGCCACTGGTATCTCAGATACCAGCAGGGCCATCCGTGGTGGACAGGTTTCAGCTAAGCTTCCAGGCTAAGAGAGACTAAGGAGAAGGACCCAGCAGCCCACTCACAAAACAATTAGCCATCAAAAACCCTGTGAATAGCAGAGAAGCACTGTCAAATATAGTACCACAGAATGAGCCCCTTAGGCTGGAAGCCATTCAAAAAATGACCGGGGAAGAGTTGCCTCCTTAAAGTAAAGTCGATCTTAATGATGGGAATGGAGTAAAGCCTCCAGGACCTCCAGTTGCTGATATGGCACAACTCAAAATGAGAAGAAACACAGTGGTTGCAATAATGGGCTCAAACATAAAAAGATCATGTGCACGGCACAGTGTTGGGTTATGTTTTGTTCTGCTGTACATAGGGTTGCTATGAGTGAGACCCAACTAGACAGCACCTAACAATAAAAACATACATACATACACAAATATAGGTCTGTATGAACAGTGTATGTAGTGAAATCAAGTAACATTTAAAGTACATTGCTGGGTGTGGGAGAGTCTCTAACTTCAGCAGTCAGGAAGCTGATACAGGAGGACAGTGAGTTTGATTACATCCTGGCCTACATAGGAAGCTTTATCAGTTCTTCTGGATTAGCTATATGATTCCACTTAACTCTCTGCCTTAGGGGAAAAAAAAAGACAATATTGTAACCTTAAAGTACATATAATATATACTAATTAATCTTAAAGTACATATACACGGTGTGAACAAAAGATACGATTAATGTTCAAAGGAAAACTTTATTGCAGTAAAAGGCACATTGCCATTATCTCCCTCAAAATACCTTGGCTTCAAATACCCTTGTCCCATCATTCTTGCCACTTTCTGAAGCAGTTCTGAAAGTCCTCTTTGTGAGTAATAATTTTTTAAATTTAAACATTCATTTTATTTTTGATCACACCTCATAATATTATGTACAAATAATTAAGTTTAATTTCATTAAATCTTTTCAGAAAATAAAGCAGGAACGCTGAAAAACGTTTATGCACAACCTTACTAAGTAACTAGGGAAACTGACAATCTCCATCAAATAGAAAAAATGACGACAACAAAAAGCCAAAACTTATGATAGTTATCTCCATGAAATTTTATTCTTTTTCCTAAATAGTAAAAGTTTTAAAGCCTGACAATGTCAATTATCAGAGACTGTGGAACAGAGACACTTGCATTCTGCTAACAGAAGTGTAAACTGGCACATCTTTGGAGAACAATACAGCAGAATAGAGTAGAAGATGTGCAAACTCTAAATGGTTACCTTAAAATAGTGCTTCTCAAATTTTAATATGTGTATTAGTCGCTTGATCTTGCTAACATGTAGACTCTGATATCTAGGTGGAGCAAAAGATTCTCTATTCCTAACAAATTCCTAAATGGTAGTACATATCAAACAGCAAGGCTAAAGAGTTAATTACAAAAATATTCATTGAAATTCTGTTTGTAATTGTCAACAATTGGAAACAACTTGATTGCCTACCAACAGGAGGACTGAAAGTATTTCTCCTACAGTTGGCTACAATTCAGTTTACCTAGGCCATGAGAAGTTAAGGCAGGAGGATCACAAGTTCAAGGCCAGCCTGGGCTATAATATAGTGAGACCTAGTCTCAAAAACAAAAACAAAAACAGAAACAGAAATTTAAACAAAATACTAGAGTTACATATATCACAATGAATAAGTCATATAAAGATAATGTTGACCAACAAAATGCAAGTTGTAAAAGGAAAAGTATTTCTGCATATTATTTGTTGTTGTTAGGTGCCATCGAGTCAGTATCCGACTCATAGTGACCCTCATAGGGTTTTCAATGGCTGACTGTTTTGGGATTGCCTTGGGAGTGGATTGCGAGGTCCTTCTCCCATTTTTGCGGTGCTGGGAATCGAACTCAGGACCTCAGAGACTGTAGCATAGTGCTCTACCAACTGAGCTAAATCCCAGCCCGCATATTATTTAGAGATAATAAAACGTAAAGTAAATAAAAAATTCAGAAAGCCAATTAGAAGGCTTTTTTTTTTTTCTTAAAGACAGGGTCTTGCTATACTATAGCCAAGGCTGGCTTCAAACTCCTGATCCTCTTGCCATGGTCTTCAAAGAACTGGAATTACAGGCATGTGCCAGAACACATGGCTCAAAGAACTTCCATTATATCCCTAACATTTTTATTTCTTAAAGTGGGAAGCCGGTATAAAGTGTTTCATGTATTGTTTGCCATTCCTTTTTTGTTATTTCTCAATTTTATAAATCTCTTAAATGAAGATAAAGATATTAAAGGATATATCTCAAGCTTTTTAGAGGAAGAAGGATATGGGGTATATGGGGGCAGGCTTTTATTTGTTACTTTTTACATATCTAACTCCTTTCTGAATTATTAAAAGCATTCCTCATCTTTTAATTATTGAAAAATATAAATGACAAATGTTAGAAACTCTATACAGAGATGAGCTAAGATAAAACAAAACAAACTACACACATAAGACATAATTTTATGACCACTTACAGTAACTATCTGAAACCCTCTGGCTTAACGTGAGAAGATTAGCCGCAAATGGGGTCAACTTTAAAGAGTCATCATCAGAATGGGAATAAATCCATGGAAGTGAAAGCATTCCACATAAATCTTCCAGTAAATGATCTTCAAATGAACTTTTTACTGTAGAAACATATAACAGGATATACATTATACCTATTCTTTGGTCATAGCTGTCTCTTTTCAATAAAAATGCAAACATTCAAAATATTAAATGGAGTTATAATAAACATTCAGTAAACAGGGGTTTTTAACATAAAGTGTCATAAATGATGTTCTTCTTTTTTGTGGCACTGGGGATTGGACCCTGGTCCTTGGGCATGCTAAGCACATACTCAACCCCTGAGCTAAACCTCCAGCCCAATGAATGATGTTTTGGCATCTGTAAAACCAAAGAAATTAAATGTGACTTAATAAAAACATGCATCTATGCACTTTTTAGAAGGATCATAGCATTCTTCAGGATCTCAAATCAAAACATTTAAAAGTTATGAATACATTTCTGTTGACTGAAGAATAAGTCAAAACATTACATACATAAATTTGGAACTTAAAAATTACTAACAGGTTTAATTAGTTGAGATGAAGAAAAATATTCTGAGTATTTCAAACATTTGTGCATTTAGGCTTCAGGCAAAAAAGAAAGGCTATTTCTATATCAATTAAAGTTACTCTCATTTACTGTTTACTTGTACTCACCTTGCATATAAATCAAAGCATCATAAATTTTTACCACGTTTTCAATGACTGCCTCCAGTTCAGGCTTCTGAATAGATTCTAACAAACTCCTACAGCTCTTAAGTACTTTTGTATAAAAATCCAAAGATATCCAAGTTATCACTACTGAAGGTTTCTTCTTAGATTTGTGTTGACAGTCCTTGAAATTACAGCTGCAGCAAATACATTTTGTAAAAAGACATTAGAATTAAGATGAATTTTGTCATGGTCAAACATAGTATCATAGTACAGCCAAAAGAAACAATACAAAACAAGTCTAGAACCTTAAACCAATTTAAAGTAAATATGCAAATCAATTAATGTCATTATTATTTTAAGTTTAATTTCTTTATCTTGGCTTAAATCACTCCAGTGATTTGGGAATTAAAATTAATCTAGGATCCATAAATGCAGCATCCCAGTTTAAAAATGATAGAAGATATGACTACACACTTATCACCTGACTTAAAAAACCCTTTCTTTATAATAGGACAAAAGTAGACTTGAGTCTAATCACCTGTACCTTCCAGTTATTTCAAATTCCAAATTTAATGGAATTTGAATTTATATAGTTTTTCTAAAATCTCTTTAATAACTCTAACTATTGGCTAGTTAGATGAGTCAGAAAATATAGAATCATCAAAAAAAAGTGAACCAAGAATTCCAGTCCTAAATATGCAGTGAAAATAAAACTAAATCTTGAAAGACAAGTTACACTTTACTAATCTCTTCTGATAGAAATTTATATTAACAAAAGATAATGCAAGATCTTTATGTAGGAAACTTTACTGAAAGGCACTAAAGAAGGTCACAGTAATGGAGAGATAAACTATGTTCACAGATGGAAGATTTGACCTCATAAATACATCAAACTCTCCCACAAAAAAAATCCTGAAGAAAATTTATATTAAGAACATTGAATTGAAAATCTACCTCTAACAAGTTCTAAATTCCTGTTCTTACTATCAAAGGAAGAAATGGAATAGAGTCAAAGAACATTGGCTTTTGAGTTACATGCAAATGTGTTCTGCTTTTTTTGTGGTACTAGATGGTTGAATCTAAGACCTTATGCATGCTTTGCAAGTGGTCTAGCATTTTTTGTTTTGAAACAAGGTCTTATTAAGTAGTGCAGGCTGCCTCTGGCCTCGAACTTGTGATACTCCTGACTCCACTTCCCACCTCCTGAGTCACTGGGATTACAGGCATGTGCCACCGTGTCCCACTGTTTTGTACCTTCTAATCATGTATTCTCAGGTAAGTTAGTTTAGGCTTCAGGAAGAGCCTTAATTTGTCTGAACCTCAATTTCTAATTTGTAAAGTGGGCATAACAGCATTTATCACTAGGACTGTTGTAAAGATTAAATAAGGTAAGTATGCTGCTTAGCGCAGTACCTAGCATTTAGTAGGCACTCTGTAGAAAATAAATTTCTTTATCTACTTTACTGAAAAGTTTGTGTTCTAAGGCCACATGCATCAAGGGAATAATGAGATCTGCTAAAACAGTAAATCCAAATTCATTACAGGAAATCTACCCAAAAATACAAGACGTTTTACCAGTCCAAGTTTTGATGAGAACAGTGAACAGTACACAGAGCAGTCAATTGTAAGACAACAGCAATTCCTTCTAAAGTTTCAGTAACAGGATTCTTTTGACTACTACATTCAAGGGAAGTCTGAAGGGATTCAGCTTTCTGCTTCAGTGCACTCCACAGTATGCTCTTTTTGTTCATATCCACGTGTCTAATTCTATAATTAATTATAATCACAAAATAAATATATTAATACTCAATACAAATTTGGTGTAAACACAAAACATGAGGCTGAAGGTGTAGCGCTGTAGTAGAGTGCATACTTAGTATATGCAAGGCTCTGGGTTCAATCCCTACCACAAAAAATTGATAATAGTAAGTGTGTTTATATATAGAATATACTTAAAATAAACGCTATAATGTAATATCAATTTCTATGTACATTGGGCTGGGATTTAGCTCAGTGGGTAGAGTGCTGCGCTGCAGTCTCTGAGGACCTGAGTTCAATTCCCAGCACCGCAAAAATGGGAGAGGGACCTGGCAATCCACTCCCAAGGCAATCCCGAAACAGTCAGCCATTGAAAACCCTATGATGGTCGTTATGAGTCGGACACCGACTCAACAGCACCTAACAACCTAATGTACACTAGGATAGATTTAAAACAATTAAAACAATGTATAGCCTGAATGAAATATGGTAATTCCTTGGCTACATTACAAAAATGAGTTATTTGTTAACATCTGAAAAACTGCCTATAAATGCACAGTTGCAGACATTGTTTAAATATTAAAAAGCTAAATTAAACAGGCAGGTAGAAATATTCAGAGAAACTATATTTAGCCAAGAAATGGTTCATATTAGAATAAACCCCACGAACTATTAAAATATTTGAAGCATCCCTTTGGCCTATACTTAGAAAGGTATTCTTTGGGTCTTTAAGTTAAAGTCCTTAAATAAAATTGATGAGTAAAAGTGAATAAAATTTTGTGAAATGACAAAATTAAAACTGAATGAGGTCATACTCTTCACATTGTTTTGATGCTCTTTTGGAAGAGTTTAGAGATGAGCTGAGCCTACGCCTCTTGGGTGATACTCCACCACTATTACTGCTGAAGTTTTCCTGTTGAGTTTGGCATTGAATCTCCTCAATGATTTCCATGCTTTCCATTTTCAAGGCAGCATAAAGTGGGCCCAACAAGTACTGAGAAGACAAAAATAATTTTAAAAGCAATTTCTTAGAAACTATGTTTATATTATTTATAAGCCACAACAATGTGTTAAGTGTTACATGTTTTCTGGTAAGATAAAACTATTCCAGAATCTCATAAGGCAAATCAAACACCCTAGGTAATCTACATTATTTCACAGTCTAATGATAGTTCTATAGTCTTAGAAGGTTCAAGACAAATCCTTTTCTCTATAAACTTCTCCTCTCCATCAAAATGCTACAAAGAAAAATTCTACAACTAACTTTTTTTCATACTACAAATCCAGCAAGATCTATAGATAAACTGTTTATTCAAGTTGCTACCTGAGTATTATATTGCATTGACTATCTCTCACAGTACAAATAGTAAAAAAAGAGGCAAATTTGGCTTGATTCATTACTGATAGGTTTTCTGAAAGTTATTGATTATAATTTATCAAAGATAAAATCTATGTGTGTGATCAGTACTTCTCTAATTAAGCTGACAACTGAGCCCCTTAATTAATAATGCAATGAACACATTTATACTTGACAAATTCTCCTTAAAACATTCTAGTCTACTGGCAGCTTATTAACAACTCAATGAACAAATCCTTCTGAAATCAAAGTAAAAATCCATAACAGGGAGACACACTGGACTATGAAAAGCATGTGTCTTTAATATACATAATTATTAGCAATATTCTATCATCATTACATCTTACACATAATGCATACACTTAAATAATGAACACAATACTTAACAAGTAACCTTAACAATTACTTACCTCTATATGTACCTGAACTCCAAGAACATCCACAAGAGCTCTACAAATATTTCTCATATAGACTTTTCTGACTTGTAAAGCAGATTCATACCCAACTGGTACAAATTTAAGAAAATACTGCAGTAAATGACACAAAGCTGCTTTTAGCAAATCAGACTTGAGTTGCATAAGCACACCATCTTCAAACATGACACAGAGTTTTTCCAGCAGCATATTTAAATAGACAGGTTCAATATTGCTATACGCTTCTGCTTCAAAGGGGAATAGTGTCTTTATCAGCTTTGATAATGGCTCCTCATACAGTTTCAATTGTGCAGCATCCATTTCTACAAGGTGTTTTAATAATTCCAAAAATAAGCTGAAAAAAGTGCTGGCTGGTTGTGCTGGTAATCCTCCAAGCTCATAGAGTTCAGTTAAAAGGCTAATCGCTAAGGATTTGACTTTTGGACTAGCATACTCCAACAGACCACAACCTATGTGCCAAAGTAAGAGTTCTTGCCTTCTGAAAAATACAGTTGCGATAATACGAATAAGAACCATTAATAAAGTGACTTCAATAAATTCTAAATTTTGCATGCTCATGAACTGCAAAGGAGCTGGTTGCAAATATCCCATGTGTTCATCTAACTGGCTTAAAAATCGGTTAACGACCACTGGCCATTCCACAACATCTCCCACTGCCCTGCTTTTGTGGAGGTAAATCAAGTCTTCGAAAAGATATAATAATTCCTTTGTGAGTACTCCGAAAATAGCAGGATTCTTGTTTTTAAAAAGAAATAGTAATGAGCAGATAACTTCACATATTTTCTTGTGTAACATGTGACAGGATGGAGTTGCTGCAATCCGCAAAAGTCTTGTTATGATCCAATTACTGAATTCTTTGAAGTGAACAAATAAAAAAAGGACATTAGAAATGTTAATTTGCTAAATGCTTGATGATTGATTTTTAAAATATACTCTTCACTAACAAAATAGTCTACATTCCCTCCACAATGGAAACATAGTAGTATAGAATATCAACTTTGAGTCAGACAGAAAAGGTCCTAGCTTGCCATTTACTAGTTGTGTAAACTCTGCATTTCTCTGAACCTCTGTAACTTCACCTACGAAAGGAGAATGATATCTATGTTATGAGGTGTTGTGAGAAGCAAATAAGATAATGTAGATGAAATACTCAGCATAGTTCCAAAAGTGTATTAAATGTTCAACAAATGGTAGCTATTATCACTCTTTCAACAAAAACTTATGGAGTAGAGGGTTGAGGGTGTAGTTCAGTGGTAAAGTACCTGTCTAGCATGTATGAAGTGCCAGGTTCAATCCCAATTATCATTAAAAAAAACTTGAGTGGTGACTCTATTCCAGGGGCACATGAATAAATCAGTTATAGTCCTGCCCTCACGAATACTATAGTACCATTTCTTGAACTTGACTACAATTAAGAAATATTTTAAATCATGACCCAGTACACATATGCATATTTATTTAAATATATGAAACCATTTTCAAGCTAAGCATGGTAGCGCACGCCTCTTGTAATCTTTAGGACGCCGAGGAAGGAGGAAAACTGCAAATTTGATGCCAACCTAGTCTACACAGTAAGTTCCAGGTCAGCCAGGGATACACAAGACCTTGTCTCAAAAAAACAAAAACAAAAACCAACAAAGGAAAAATGGAAAAAGGAAACAAGTTTCATGACACAGTATTTACTATTACTACACACATGTACTATATTTTCTATTCTATTTCTTGTTTTAAATGCTAATAACTCCCTGAACTAATAATTCCCTGAAGTAATTTTATAACCTACTAGTGGATTATGAACTGTAGCTTAAAAATATTATAGTAAAGAATACACACAGGCAATTATAACACAATTACTAACTACTATGACACAGTAAATGCAGAACACTTGATTCTAGTGGAGCATAAAGTAGCAGCAAGCAAGCTAGTTCTGGAAAGTCAGGAGTAGTGGTCAGAGAAAGACTTCTTGAAGAACATTTTATCACAGCTGAGTCTTAATGTGCTAGCAAAAAATTTCAAAATCCTTTATTATACAGGGAAGAAAATATGTTTGTTTTGCATCTCTTTATGAGACCAAAAGGGGGACAAAGGTTGTAGGAGCAATAAGGTTTAAACTTAGAAAAAAAAGCTTTAACATGCAGAACAGGGGTCAGCAAACTTTTTCTTAAAAGGCAAGATAGTAAATAATTTTTACTTGAGTGTCCACATTGCCTTTGTGGTAATTAGAGACAGTAAGTAAATGAACGATCATGGTTGTGTTCCAATAAAACTGTTTATAAAAATAGGCAGACAGCTGTAGTAGTACCAAAAACAGAAAAAAAGAAAACTGTGCAAAAGTGTTCAATGGCAAGTAAACAAACTTAATTACTTCTTTTTTGTGGTTTTTGAGACAGGGTTTTACTACGTTGCCCAGGCTGGCCTCACATTTGCGATCTTCCTGCCTCGTCCTCCTGAGTGCTGAGATTACAGGTATGTGCCACCACGCCTGGTTCGAATTTTATTAGTTCTGTTCTACGCTAAGTGTCTCCAGCACATGATAACAAAAAGAAATGATAAGGTTATATGAAATAAAAATAATACCACTTCATTTCTTCAATTTATACAAATGTGACTTTAAAATGATTATACTTAATCATATATGTGTGACACTTCACAGAGCAGAAGAGAGTTAATTTCATAAAACAGATGGCAGCTGAATGCATGAATAGCAGCACTTACCAATACAACTGCCTTTGGCCTCATTTTGCCCCTGGTTTCCATTCACATTTACGAACATAAGTGGTGAAGATTTCATGATATGCTGGATGAAGTCAAGCAACATCACAGAGGTTGGCTGAGAGTCAGTTTTCTTTACAACCTCTAGAGCAACTAAAAAAATAAAAGATTCCTTTCAAAGAGTTATAGCAAATTAAACAGTAGCCCTTTTGTTAAGAAACTAGACTTTGGTGATTATAATTACATTCAATACAGTGCTCATGCTAAACTGATGGGGCTAAACACTATAATTCTATCTAATTTTAAATGTTTAATTGTGTGCATTCATCTACCAAACATCCCATTCAGCAAACAGGTACTATAGGCCTAAAACATGTAAGTCACTATGCTAAAATCTGAAGATTAAAAAAAAATCTCATAATGTGATGAAGGAGTCAAACAAATTCACAATAACAGTATGACATGGTAAGTGCACTAATCAGAATAAGAGGAAATGGCTCTCAGGGAAGACTGAAGGAATTCCTAGGTGAAGAGTTGGCAGAGGGGAAAGGGAGGTCTAAACACAGGGAGTACCATATGAAAACACATCTTGAAAGTATTCATAGTCCTCGTAGGGTTTTCAATGGCTGATCTATTTTGAGATTGCTTCAGGAGTGAATTGCCATGTCCTTCTCCCTTTTGTTAATTTTTAGCAACTCATAACTTTATTGATTGAAAAAATAAAGGCTAAATGGTTATCATAAATCATAAAATATGTTGGTATCAAATTTGGAATGCAAATTACAAGACATGAGCCAAATTCCAACCTTCATTAACCCTTCCATGTAATTTCAGTAGATAACAATGGATATGACACCTTCTTGTCAAGCTGGTAATACTTATCTTTTAGATTGTCACAAATAGACAAGAGCCGATTCAACAACTCACAGAAATCTATTATCTGGCAAAAAGTTTACTGTGGTACTTGCTGTATGTCTACCATTGGTACAAGATGTTGCTAAAATAAAGTCCACATGATTGGACTTGGCCAAATATGTTTTATAGTAACATTTGATAGCAAAGAACTCATAGCAAACAGCAGAAAATTAGGGTTACTAGTAGGAAAATAGAATTATTTTAGAAGCCTAACTTACACTGTGTCACAAGAAGTATCAAGCAATACTAAATAATGACTTGCCTGAAAACAATAACAAAACAAATGCTAACTCTAAACTAAAACTACCTGGAGAAGAGCGCTAGTGTAATGTATACATGGAAAAGAAAATAATCAAACTCATAAAGCTCATCTAAAAAATAAATGGTTTCTTACCAACACTGACATCTGTAAGTATTCGGTCAATGAACTGACATAGAATTTGTCTTGGTTTCTGTACAACTGTATTATATTCCTCTGGGGTGGCACTAAAATACAAATAAAGAGCTTGTTAAACTGGGAATGTGGTGCACGCATGTAATCCTAGGCCTCAGAAGGCAGAGGGAAAAGAATTGTGAGTTTGAGGCCAGCCTGGGCTACAATAGCAAGTTCCAGGCCACTGCAGGGACACAGTGACATCTTGTTTCAAAAACAAACAAAGACTGCATAGAGTCGAGTAGTAACAGCAAAAAACAGTGGGATAAAATTAAATCTATGAGAGAGTAAGGAAAAGGAGTCCCCAAATTAGAACAATCACATCTCATTATTTTCGGAAGTCTAACTGTCATTGTCAAATAAAGAAAGGGGAAAAAACCCTGTAAGAAAAGGTCTTTAAGGTCTGAATCTGAAGCTCAGCTCTAATGCTTGCTAGCTGTGGCTTTCATTCTTCAGTATCTGTGACTGTTTCTTAATATATAAAAAGTGGTAACACTTTGCTCCATCCTCTATCATGAATATGAAATGAATAAGCTTGTTTGGCTGAAGTAGTTGTAATGAAAAAGTCATAGCAATTAAAAACTATTTGAGAATTCTCTATGGGTCAGTTTCTCTATTTCTCCTGGAATGGCTATAAATAACTGAAATGAAAAGTAACATAGGCTTTGTTGATGAAACGGACTATACATAAATCCAATTAACCACTATTTTTATCAATAAATCTTATTTGGGAAAAGAGCAAAGAGAAGTACTAACCAGCTAATCTACATGAAAGCAAGGTGAGAAAAATATACTGAACTTCATAGTGTGGCTGAAAGGTGAAATTAGTATATCGGCTTCCTAAAATGACCACTTTTACTCATGTTTTAGAAAGGCAGAAGTTACTTTACAAAAAGGTAACACAAAGTATACTTGACACATTCATACAAAATGAAAAAAAAATCACATAAAAAAACAGAGTGATGCAGTTAGAACATGAATTGTCTCTTCCTTTACCCTCTTTATGTAATTGAGAAACTCTAGATTTCTTTTTATGGCCAACAAGTGGAAATAACCACAACTGCACTGCAAAAAGAAAGGAAGTAGATATCCCACAGGCTTAATATCAATGTTGACTTTATGCGGAAAGTTTTCAGTTTAAAATATTGAGAAGCAATTATTCCAGCTGATAATTCAACTGTGGCAATAGTACAAGTCCACATATTTCCTGATCGCATTAGGTTATAATTGAAAGAAACACACATACACAACCGCCCTCCTCAGTTTTATCCTTAGGCGCCCAGGAGCCTATGTCGTGAAGGGGCGTGGCAAGCATTAACACCCTTCCTCCAGCTTCTGGTAAAACACTGGTTTGCATAATTTTACTCTAGGGGCTTACAGGAAACAGGCATTTGCAAATGAAATAATTTTATCTTCAAATCTTGGCAATGCAGTGCACCTTTGTATTTCGTGGACCCTGTGGACAATTCTTCGGATTTGTGGCTGAAATAACGGATCAAGGACTGGAAGATCACTACAAAGAGGATCACACTTTAGAATGGACAATGACCTCACTTCGAAGAAAGAAATCAACTGCCTTTTCCAGCAGCTGATTTCCCTTAAAGAATAGCAGAAGCCATGATTTTTTCCTCTGAGGGCAGTTTTGGGACAAAACGTAAGCCAATTCCTCCACAAGTGATCTTATAGAATAGAAACTGTCTATTGCAGGAGAGAGGTCTTTGAGAAGCAAAGGAATTTAGAAAAGTGACCAGAAAGTGATAAGAAGGAACTCTTCCTTCCTGCTGCAGAAGGCAAAACCTCTCGGTCCAGGCAGGCTCCCGGGTTCCCTGCGAGCAAAGCGGGGCCTGCAGACGCCTCCCTCCCCCAGCAGGTCCGGGATCCTGCTCCAGGGTCCTACTAACCGCCGAGAAGCCCCCAAGTCAGACGCTGAGCACTTTCTTAGGAACCGAGGCGGAGGGAATCCTAGCATGGCGCAGCCGGAGAGAACGTGAAAGCCGGCCGAACCTGGAGCGGGAGAACGCACGACCCAAGACTGGGAGACCTGGTCCTACCTGCCCAGCTCCCGCAGGGCCGGGATCATGGAAGTCAGCTCCAGGACATGCTCGCCCATCCTGAGACTGCGCGCCACTCGCCACCCTAGCTGCAGCCAGCTCCCGGCAAGCTCACAACTAACTACCCCATGTGGGGAAGCCCCGCGCAGACGGGAGCCCGCGGGGCCCAAAAGTCCTCACGGAAGCTGCGGCTGGTTGGCTCGCTAGAGCTTAGTTCTTTCGCTCTTAGGACCCGGGGGAAACTTGGAGGCCGTGGAGGGCGGGGTAAGCAGGCGGCGCGTGCGCAGGCCGAGGCGGGCGCGCGCGACTTTCGCGGGTCATTTTGGTTTTGAGGCACCCCCGCCCCCTCTCTGTGGGTTAGCTTTGGATGCTCAGCGAAGCGAGACTCCAGGATCTGGGTAGGAAAGGGCCTTGGCGACCTGACAGCCCCCAAACCCCTTCGCTTCACAAATGCAAGAACTGAGGTAATTCAGCGAAAGGCCAAGTCCGGTTTCCTTCCCTCTCCGCGCCCCAGCTCAGCGCCCTCACGTTCGAAGTGTTCATTTTGCCATCATTGTCATTTTTTCTGAGAGATGTTGTTGTTGTTAGGTGTCGTCGAGTCGGGTCCGACGCCTAGCGACTCAGCCTAGCACAGGGTTTTCAATGGCTGTTTGCTTCGGGAGTGGATCGCCACGCCGTTCTGACGTTTTCTCGGTGCTGGGGCTAGAACACGGGTTCCCAGAGAGTACAGAGCAGCGCTCTACCAGCTGAGCTAAACCCCAGAGATACAAGGCAAAAAAGTGGGCTCCTGCTTGTCCTTTCCAATTCAGCAGTTTTTTTTTTTTCAACTTTAAGTCACTATTGCGCTCTAGGATTAAGCCTAAGATCTCAGGCATACTAGGTAAACATTCTACTACTGAGCTACACCTCAGCCCTCCTTTCTCTTCTGTATTCTAGGGTGACTTCATTCATTCTCCAGGCTTCGTTTAACTTTCCATTAGTTGATCACTCCCAAGTTCATTGCTTTTCTCCCGTCCCTCTCCAAGCTTTGTATTTTGTGTGCTTAACCTCCCCTACTGAATCCTCCCCTTAACTATTTCCAGGGCACTTTGTTTTTGTTTAGCTCTTTAAATGAGAAGTCTCAAATATATGCAGAAGTAGGCCAAAGAACTCCCTTATCTCTATCACCCAACCAACAATTATCAGTATATGGCCAGTCTTTGTTTTATACATTATCAGTCTTCTCATTTTCCCTTTTCCCAGTTGGATTACTTTAATGAAAATTCCAGACCGCATATTGACTTATATATAAATACTTTAGTCTGTATCTCTAAAAGATAAATAGTTCTACCTCCTAAATATCAAATCTATCCTCTAGCGTTGGCATCCCATTACCACATTCTACTTTCAACCCATCATTGCCTCTTGCCTAAATTACTTAAAATAGTCTACTTTGCCTGTCTTGTAGGCCTATTTTCTCTCTAACCTATTCTCTATACTGAGGTCTACTAGCTTTTTTAGATCAATAGTACTGTTGAAAATTTAAAAATATGCGCCTTAGCATGTACGACTTATATTAACTGTATATTTGGCACTACATTCTAATGTACACAATGCAAATCTTGACAAACTACTCCTGTCAGTTGGTTCCTATATTCCTCTTAGTAGAGATGGAGTGTGGTTTGGAGGGTGAAGCTGGAAGCAGAGAGGTTGGTATGAGTGTGGCCCAGTGTCCCTGGTATTTTCTAAGTTAATTGTCTCAGATGAAGTTGACAGGGGGACACCAACCAATATTCTGGAAATTCTAGTCAGCCACGTGTATGGAATTGTCACCATTAGTGATTAATGTTTGTTAGGTGCCATAGAGTCGAATCCAACTCATAGTGACCTAATGTACAACAGAATGAAACATTACCCAACACTGTACCATCCAAACAATCTTTTTGATGTGTTTGAGCCCATTGTTGGAGCCACTGTGTTTCTTCTCATTTTGAGTCATGCCACATCAGCAAAAGGAGGTCCCAGGGGCTTTACTCAATTTCCAGTCATTAAGGTCCACTCTACTTTGAGGAGGCAACTCTTCCCCAGTCTTTTCTTGAATGCCTTCTAACCTGGGCAGGGGGCGGGGGCTCATTCTTGGGCACTATATGACAGTGTTTCTCTGCTACTCATAGGGTTTTCAATGGCAAATTGTTTTGGTAGTGGGCTGCTAGGTACTTCTCCCTACCCTGTGCTAGTCATGAAGTTCAGCTGAAACCTGTCCACCATGGGATACCTTCTGGTATCTGAAATACCTTGGCATAGCTTTCAGCATCACAGCAACATGCAAGCCTTCAGAGCATGACAGACAGACATGTGGGGGGTTAGTGATTAAAGTTCTGTGGAAAATGACCGCTAGGTGGCACTACAACCTAGTCAAGGGTTAGGCAGATTTGGTTTTCCAAGCTAGATGTGGGAACTCCTGATTGGTGAGCTGTGCAAGTTCCATCATAGGGCATTGTTGTTAGCCTTGTTATTGTTTTTCTCATTTTATGGTATTATGTCAAGATTTTAAAGTATGATGCACATCATAAAGAGTACATTCAAATAGAAAAAAAAAATTTTACCATCCTGGGGGTTGAACCCAGGGCTTTCCCCCTGTTAGGCAAGTGCTCCACCACTGAGCTGTATTCCAACCCTCTTTTTTACTTTTTTATCTTCACACAGGGTCTCACTAAGTTATGTAGGTCACCTCTGGCCTCAAACCTGCAATCCTTCTGCCTCCATCTCTTGGTCTCACTGGGATTACAGCTGTGCACTATGGCACTCAGCACTTAAAATAGAAATCTTAAATGAGATAAAACATGTAAACATATAAACAGTTTTTCAGTTCATTTCCTGAATGGATACCTCTTTGGTGCACACACATAGTCCATAATTGGTGCCTTATTTTTTTTTGTGTGTGTGGCAATGGAGATTGAGCCCAGGGTCTCACACATGGTAGGCAAACACTATAGTACTGAACTATAGCACCAGCCCCCTGGAGTTTACGCTGGTATTGTTTGGAATTGTTCTACACAGCAGACAGTGCAGGATTTTTAAACCCAAATATGATTATACCATTCCCCTTCTTCAATAACTTGGTTATGTATTAAATATTGTCAGACATAGATTAAGATTCAAAGGGGGTTCTTATGTGTTGCGTTTCATTGGATAAAGCCTCAAGGACAACATAGCTACAAGCCAACATTCTGAAACTTAATAAAGCAAAATAAATTATTTACTACAGACAAAATGCACTACCACACTTGTCCCATGTAGTAGAAACACTGCAAAAACCCATTACAAAATGAAACCCACACCACTTAGTTCTCATAAAGCAACTGCCAATATTTAAGAAACTTAAAAGTAAAGCTATTTGTCCCCTTATCCTCACAGCAGATTCACATCCACTATGACTGTATGATAAAACTAGGACTCCACTGGATTTGGAGACAATTTAAAAATAAGGACAGGGACTACTTCCCTGGGAGATATCTTGGAGATATCTCAGTAATGAATGAATTACTATTATTTACATAATTGAGGTCACAAGTATGACTCAAAGATTATATAAAGTGTATTGGAATAGTAATAATTGTCCCCATTTGAAGTCATTTTTACTTTTCTTAAAATACTGTCATTTGCTATCACCCTCCAAGTAGCTCTGTGAAAAAATAAAGCACAACCACCAGGATGGCTCCTTAAGACAGATTCCTAAAAACTGTAACCAGAGACTGTGATTCCATATGTCAGAAAGGAAACTCAAAATTTGCTTTTTTTTTCTTTTCTATTTTCTTTTTTATTTTATTGTATTTTATTTTTGTTGAGATAGGGGCTTGCTGTGTACCCCCAGGCTGGCCTCAAACTTGTGATCTTTCTACCTTATGCCACTATGCTGGGTAAAATTGGCATTTTTAATCACGTTCCTAGATAATGCTGATGCTGTGGGTCTGACCACACTTTTGAGTCAGTGTTGTTTCAGAGCAGCAGTTCTTAACCTTCTTACTCATTGAAACCCTATGTGTGGGAAGTTTTTTAAAAAGCATCTGGGCACTCACAGATTCTAATTTGATTGGTTTAGGTTAAGGTACTTATGTATTTATATGCATTTCTCTGCTTATCAGTAAGTTCAAGCATCTACTTATTATGCCTATTGATCATTTGGATTTCTTTTTCTAGAAATATTACCCATTTGGAACTTAGCAGTTTTACTTTTATTTATTTATTTATTTATTTACGTATTTACTATTTATTTTGCAGTACTTGAGGGTTGAACTCAAGCCTCACATGTACTTTGCAAGTGCTCTCTACCACTGGGCTGCACCCCAGCCCATTTTTTACTTCTTAGTTTGAGACAAGGTCTCACTAAGTTACACAGGCTGCCTCTGGCCTCAAACTCTTGATCTTCCTGCCTTAGCCTCCTGAGTTGCTGGGATTACAGGCATGTACCAAGGCACCTAGCTAGATCTTTCTCAGTTTTACTTTGGTAACATCTTTGTAAATGGAATGTATGGACATTTTAATATTTTATAGATATTATCCCTTTTCTGATATATATATTCTGAGAATATTTTTTCTTTGATACTTGGCTCATTATATGACTTTAATTTTTATTATATTAAATATATCCATCTTTTCCTTTATGGCTTCTGGGTTTTGAATCCTGCTTAGGAAGAGTAACCACAAGGTTAAAAATTTTCTCTGTACTTTTTACTAAGATATTTGCCCTTCAGTTTCCTAATATTAGTTTTTTCATCTATGTATAGATCATTTGAATAAGAAAACTTGTTTCTCAGATGGATAGTACATATGTCATGATTGAAGTTCCTTTTGGTAGTTTAAGAATAAAAGTGCTTGCCGGGGTGTGCCATGGTACACACCAGCAACTCAGGAGGCTGAGGCAGGAGGACTGCAAGTTCGAGGCCAGAGGCAGCCTGCACAACTTAGTGAGATCCTGTCTCAAAATAAAAAATAAAAAAATGGCTGGAGTGTGCAGCTTAGAGGTAGGGCACTTGCCTAGCATACATGAGGCCACCAGTTCAACCCTCCAGTTCTAAAAAAAAAAAAAAAAAGAATAAAGATGTTTGTCAAATATATAGATAATATACAGAATCTTTAGGATTTATATACTTCATTATGAGTATTTAAGAACTCATCAAGCTGGGTGTGGTGGCACATGCCAGTAATTCCAACTATGCAGGGGGCTGAGGCAGGAGGATGGTGAGTTTGAGGCTTGGGGAACCTAGCAAGACCCTGTCTCAGAGTAAAATTAAAAATGACTAGGGATATAGCTCAGTGATCCTGGATTCAATCTCTAATTCCACAAGAAAACAAACAAGAAACAACATCCAAAAAAATCCTCCCCAAATTGCCTATCAAGGCAGTTGCTAACTTAGAAAGGATCAGGAAGCTGCAGAATAAGGACTGCCAAAGTAGAGTCATGCTTTGCCTCTGTCCTCATATGATTTGAATCAATGTCTTCCATGACTTGGTGAAACCAAAATCATATTTGGAAACCTAGCTACAGGTGAATGTGGGAAATGTGGTTTGGCTTTCCAGAAAGAAATCCAAGAAGGGAGTTGGGCAATCCATGGGCATCTGTGAATATGTTACTGACAAGGCCAGAATTTTCCTGTTACTGTGATTTTTATAAGATTTTCAAAAGGTATTTGGAGATAGTCTCTACTCTGTGCCACATTCTGCAGCTCTTTTTCTTTTATAATTTGACATCTGTTTCAGCTAATGTTGTACATAATTTTATTTTATTTTTTCAGGTAAGGATGGGCATGTTAGGAAGGGAGACTAGAGAATGTGATAAGCTGCCACAGATCATCCTTCTGTATCCTAAAGCCATCTTTTTTCCTGCCACTGCCAGTTAGGTTGACTTCATTCTAAGGTAATAGCTCTGCTTGATTTTCTACTTAACTAATCTGTGTCTCTTCTGAAACTTGTGTCTATTCTAAACCCATCCATTTAGTTTTTAAGTTTAGTCATCGAAGTTTTAAATACCAATGGATATAGTTAATTTTTACACATAAAACAGCTCATGTTTCTCTGAAGATGTTATTTATAATTTTGAAATATTGTCATCTGATTGTTCTCTACTTCTATTTTTTCTAATATTAGTAGTAGAAATGGTGCCTCTCTCGTGGTGATTTTCCCTGCAAATGTGTGATAATGTGTTAGTTAGCTGTACAATTTTGTATTTTATGTATGTATGTATGTATGTATGTATGTACTATTTCAAGAGGTTGCATATGAGGAGGAACCAATGGTACTGAAGGACGAAGAGGAAGCTGCCTTGAAGGAACTGGCACAACACAAGGCTCCAGGAATTGGTGGAATCCCAATAGAGATCTGCTAACTTGTTTATGCCAAGAGATTTGGAAAACAACTACCTGGCTAACTGGAGAAATCCACATTTGTGCCTATTCCCAAGAAAAGGGAGCCAACCAAATGTGGAAATTATCAAATGGTATCATTACTATCACATGCAGGCAAAATTTTGCTAAAGATCATTCAAAAGTGACTGCAACAGTATATATAGAGAGAACTGCTGGAAAATCAAGCCAGATTCAGAAGAGGGCATGGAACCAGGGACATCACTGCTGATGTCAGATGGATTTTAGTCAAAAGCAGAGAATACCAGAAAGATGTCTACCTATGTTTTATCGACTACACAAAGGCATTTGACTGTGGATCATAACAAATTATGGATAACATTGCAAATAATGGGAATACCAGAGCACTTAATTGTACTTATGAGGAATGTGTACATGGACCAGGAGGCAGTAGTTCTAACAGAAGAAGGAAACACTGTCTGGTTTAAAGTCAAGAAAAGTGTGCATCACAGCTGTGTCATCTCACCATACCTCCTCAATCTCTATGCTGGGCAAATAATCCAAGAAGCTGGACTTTATGAAGCAGAACACAGCATCGGGTTTGGAGGATGACTCATTAACAACCTGCATTATGCAGATAACACAACTTTGCTTGCTGAAACTGAAGAGGATTTGAAAATTTACTGATGACAATCAAAGAACACAGTCTTCAGTATAGATTGCACTTCAGCATCAACAAAACAAAATTCCTTACATATGGCTCAGTACACAACTTCATGATAAATGGAGAAAAGATTGAGGTTGTCCAAGATTTTGCTTTCCTTGGTTCTAAAGTCAACACCCACAGAAGTAGCAGTCAAGAAATCAAAAGATGCGTTGCATTGGGAAAAGCTGTTGCAAAAGACCTCTTTAAAGTGTTGAAAAGTAAAGATGTCACATTGAAGACAAAGGTGCACCTGACTCATGCCATGGTATTTTCAGTGATACAATATGTTTGCAAAAGCTGGACATTGAATAAGGGAGACAGGAGAAGAATGGATGCTTTTAGATTATGGTGCTAGAGAAGGATACGAATATACCAGGGACTGCCAAAAGAACCAACAGATCTGTCCTAGAAGAAGTGCAATCAGAGTTCTCCTTGGAAGCAAGGATGGCCAGACTGCATCTGTTGTATTTTGGACATGTAGTCAGGAGAGACCAATCCCTGGAGAAGGACATCATGTTTGAGAGAGGGGCAGGTCAATGAAGAAAAGGAAGACCCTCAACTACATGGATTGACACAGTGCCTATAGCAATGGGCTTAAAAAAAAAAGAAAAAGATCGTGTGCCTGGCACAGAATTGGAAGTGTTTAGTTCTATTGTACATAAGGTTGCTATGAATTATGAATTGGAACCAGACTCAATGGCACCTAACAACAACAACATATGTATATGTATGTAGGTAGGTAGATATGTATATGCATTTTTTGTTGTATTAGGGTTTTAACCCAGGGTGTGGCTCCATAGGCAAATGCTCCCCCATTGAACTATGCTCCCAGCCCAGGCCTGTACCACTGTGCCTGGCCCAATGTTATATTTTAGAATCCCTGTTCACATTGCCTTTGTATTTACCATAGCCATCCTCTGTCAGGTTGGGGTAAGGAGCAGCATTGAAGAGGCAAGGGTTTGTTGATAGCAAATCTTCAAGGTGTGGGTGACTTGTGTTCTTCTTGGCAGGCTTTAGCTTCCTATGCTGCATTTGAGAACCAGTTAAGGAGGAGAAAGGAGATGACTAGCGTAGCTCCTCTCACTGTCTTTCCCCAATTTCTCTCCTTGATCATTGCTTCAGTGTACTCCTCCCCACTTCCTGATCTGTTAACTGTGAGAGAGAGAGAGAGGAAGGGAGGGGGGTGGGGGAGACAGAGAGAGAGAGAGAGAGAGAGAGAGAGAGAGAGAGAGAGAGAGAGAGAGTGACAAGAAGAAAGGAGGAGGAGGAGGAGGAGGAGGTGGAGGAGGAGGAGGAGGAAGTTTGTTTTAGTTTCTTATTTCTCAGATTATTCTCTTCTAAATGATTTTTTAAAAAACTATTCTAAAGCCAGAGATAAACTGAATGTTGAACCTTAGCCTTTTTCATGTATATTTTTTTCTCTTTTACATTCATTCTGGAAAAAAAAAGCCAAATAAACTAAAAATGTTCACACCACAGCTCCTAGGATTTTTCAGGGACTAGTATCATGGTAAACAGTACACATTTGGAGTTGAACTTGAGTTGGAGTCCTGGTTCCTCTATTCACTCCCTTTATTATATAATATTTTGGAATCACTACTTTTGTCCTTGTGAGCCCTGAATGAGGTAAAGAATGTGAATTTCTGGGTGTACCAGTGATTAGGACATAGAAAACATGGAATAAACATTGTCAAAGATGGTGAAGTTGATAACCGTAGTGACAACTAGAATTCTGCTCTTTGTGGTTGCCCTCCTAGTGTCAATGAGGCTGGGAAATCAAATTCACAATGTAGAGAGATCTTTGGGAAGTGTGACACCAGCCAAGATTGTCTTTATTCTTTCATTTTCCTTAGTTTTTGTTTAGTTGTGTTATGAGAAAAACATTTTATGTCAGTTTTCTCACTTATAAAATGAGGATAATTTCATATGGTTGTCATGGATATTTGACGAGAAAACCATATAAAGTGCTTACAATGGTGACTGATACTTAACCTGGAGCTATTATTGTTTTATTTTATTATTATAAATTTTAAAATATTTATTTACAGTGAAAGACACATTGCCATTGTTGTTAGGTGCCATCGAGTTGGTCTGACTCATAGTGACTGTCACAGGGTTTTCAATGACTGCTTGTTTCGGGATTGTATCAGCAGTGGATTGCCACATCCTTCTCCCATTTTTGTGGTGATGGGGATTGAACTGAGGGTTTCAGAGAGCCCAGAGCAGCACTCTACCAACAAAGCTAAACCTGAGCCCCTCTTAAAATACTCCCCCGGCTTCAAACACACTCCATTGTTCTTGGTACTTTCTGAAGCAGTTCTGGAAGTCCTTTTTCGCAGGTTGTCTTTAGTTGTGTTATTGTGACTGCTTCAATATCCTAAATCGATTCAAAATGTTTACCTTTTATGATCATTTTGACTTTGGAGAAGAACCAGAAGTTGTGTGGTGCCAAATCCAGTGAGTAAGGTGGATGAGGACACACTGTGATGTTCTCATTTGACAGAACCTGCTGTAGAAAAAGCGATATGTGATATGGGGAGCATTGTCATGATGGAGGATGAAACCATTCGCCCGTTGCTCATGCTGTTTTTTGCACACATCATCTCTTAATCACTGTAATAAGCCCTTATGATATACAGAATTCACCACAGTGTTCCTGGGTGCAAATTCAGCTCTCACAATTCCATCAGGATCAAAAACCCAGCATCATCTTGATGTTGGATCTCAATTGATGCACTTTTTGTTATTAATGTTTTCTATAAGCTATAGAAGGTCTAGAAAATCACCTGTTTCAATTTTAGCTGGTAATATTATTTTTTAAGGCAACAGTGGACACACATGATTGGACTTTATTCATGTGATCATAATTATTTAAAATAGGGAATAATTTAGAAAAAACTGGAACATAACTACAGAGTATATGTACTGTGTCCACCAAATACAGCATCTCTGTGAATTCTTCCTACCTGAAACTATTAATTCAGTTGGCTTTAAATGATTGCTCTTTGAATTATTAGAAAAGCCATTTTATCAAATAAGATCTCATAAGATACTCTAATAAGTAAATAATAGTGTGCTGGCTGGGCTGAGGTCCTTGACCCAGAATCCTGCCTATTTTTAATCTTCATGAAACCCATGGCTCCTAGAAACACAGTTTGACAATCTTGTTCCTAATTGGTGGTGATAGGTGAACATATAACAATTTTCTTTATAATTATGTGCATGTCTAATGAAATACTCTATTTGCTATTTTAGATTTGGCAGATACTTTTAGGAAACACTTTAGTTTTATCATTAATACATGATAAGTAATATCTCGGGGTTGATTACTTTTAGAGATGGTTGCTCCAGACATTTAATACTGATTATTTTTAACTTCTAAACAGGGTGACTTTTTCTTTTGCCTTTTCTCCAAATCAGACTACACCATATTTAGGTTCTGCATTTCCTCATGATCTTATCTTGGTCAATATTCCCACTAAATAAACAGATCAGAAGTGTATTTAATTATATTTTCTTTCCAACTCTATTGGGGAACAATTTATGAAAAATAAATCTCATATATTTAAAGTGTACAGTTTAACTTCAACAGTTGTATACATCCATGAAGTCATCCCTATAATAAATAAACAGAAAATTTCCGTTACCCTCAGAAGAGTTTTACTGCCCCATTTCATCCATTTCTTTCCTCCACTCACAGCTCCAGGCAAGTACTATTTTGCTTTTTGTCATAATAGGCTAGACTTCATACAAATGGAATAGTACAATAGGTATTTTGTCTCTGCCTTCTTCAGCTCAGCATAACAATTTTGAAATTTATCCATGTTGATGCCTGTATTGATAAGTTCATCTTTTTTTATTGCTGAGTATTATTTCATTGTAGAAATATGCCGTAATTTGTTTTCCCATTCACTTGTTGATGGATAGTTGCATTCTTTCCATATTAGGGGTACTGTGAAAAAAAGTGTTTAAGTCTTGTGTGAGCATATGTTTTAGTTTCTCTTGGATAACACTTAGGAATGGAATGGCTGGGTCATATGGAACATGCATGTTTAACTTTTTAATAAATATTTTATTTTGTGAGGTCTTACATACCTGACCCTGTATATCTGGGCTTTGATAAATATACTGAATTTGTTTGGAAGAGTGGCAGGTCAACGAAAAAAGGAAGACCCTCAACTATATGAATTGACACAGTGGCTGCAACAATGGGACATGGAAGTCAGGGAGAAATCCTTATCCTCCCCCTGCCTAACCCACTTACTTGCATTATTGTTGTTAGGTGCCATTGAGTGGGGTTCCACTCATAACAACCCTATTTACAACAGACAAAACATTAATCAACACTGTGCCATGCCCGATACTATTGTCAGTGCTTCTCTGGTTCTTCCTTAGGTTTTCAATGGCTGATTGTCTTTTTGGGGGAATGGACTGTGGGGTCCTTTCCCAAGCCTACAGCACCTTCTATTCCCAGCGGATCTCCCATCCAAGAACTAACCAAGCCTGACCCTGCTTAACTTCTAAGGTCTGACCGGGTCTGATGCCACAGTGGTATGGCTGCAGACACCTACTTGCATATTGAACTGCTTATCCAATTCCTTGGATTCTTAAAACAATTTCAGCCTCCTTTTTTCTCCACCTTCACTGCTACCACCTCATGGTTGCTTGGGTGCCTATCAGGTACTGTGCTAGGTGCTAAATAGGCATGCAGGACTATGAGTTATGGGGACAGCAAAACAGGGACCTATTCTGTTCCCTGGACTGAGCTGGGGCAGGGACCACAGTTATGGCATATGCTACAGGCAAAGTATATGAGAACTGTTTTTTTTGTTTTTTTTTTTTGCGGTACTGGGGATTGAACCCAGGGCCTTATGCTTGCATGCTCTGCAAGTGCTGGACCACTGAGCTGCCCCCTCAGCCCATTTCTTTACTTTTTTTTTTTTTTTTTTTTTTGCCATCCTGGGGGTTGAACCCAGGGCCTCGCACTTGCATGCTCTGCAAGTGCTGGGCCACTGAGCTGTACCCCCAGCCTATTTTTTTACTTTTTGAGGCAGGGTCTCTCTAACTTATGCAGACTGCCTCTGGTCTCGAACTTGGCGATCCTCCTGCCTCCGATCCTCTTGCCTTTGCCTCCCAAGCCACTGGGATTACAGGCGTGGGCCACCACGCCCGGCTAGTATATGAGAACTCTTGAAGCTGCATTCCATATACTTGACTCACATGCTAGAGGAAATATTCCACCTTTGTTTGATTGTGGGTTTTATTTATTTTACTTCAAGCAGGTGTGGCCATAAAATTAAGAGGAAGTATTAGGCGAAATCTCAAAAAGGGAATAGGAAGAAAGCTTTTTAAAACAACAACAACAAAAAAAAACCTTTCCTTTTTTTTATTGGAAATCTTTAATGTACACCTTAATGTGATTCATTCTAACATGCTTTTCATTGTGACATTTCCATATATGCATTTTGTTGAACATTATTCATATAGGTTCCCCCTTGCCCTCTTGTGTGCTTCCTCCCCCTCTCCCACCCCCCATCAAATACTTCTCTTTCATTTACTTGTCTTTTTATGGTAATATTTTTCCTCTATATCCTTGGGTTCCAGCTCTGTTTAAGATAGAAACTTTTTCTGTAGTGAACTTTCTTTTTACCTTGTCAGAACTATTACATGTATTTTCTAGACCATTTATAACAATACCATTTTAGCTTTTTTGTTCTTTTATTATGATCCGACCTTTGTATAGGATTTTTTCCTTCTTATAACTTCGATTCAGCTCCCACATATGAGTGAGAGCATGTGGTGTTTCTCTTTCTGAGCTTGTGTTTGTTCGCTTAAAATAATTTTCTCCAATTCCATCCATTTTTCTGCGAATGGCATTATTTCATTTTTTTTTTTTTATTGTTGAGTAGTATTCCATTGTGTTTATGTTGTTGTTGTTGTTGTTAGGTGCCGTCGAGGTGGTATCCGACTCATAGCAACCCTCATAGGGTTTTCAATGGCTGTTTGGGGATTGCCTTGGGAGTGGATTGCCAGGTCCTTGTCCTGTTTTTGCGGTGCTGGGAATTGAACTCGGGACCTCAGAGACTGCAGCACAGCGCTCTATCAACTGAACTAAATCCCAGCCCTGTGTTTATGTACCATAGTTTTTTTATCCATTCTTCTGTTGATGGGCACTTTGTTTGATTCCATATCCGTGCTATTGTGAAAAGTGCTGCATTGAACATGGAGATGCAGGTGTCTCTGTGGTATGACGACACATCTCCCCTTGTGTAAATTCCCAGTATTGTTATAGCTGGGTCATACGGTAGATCAATTTTTAGTTTTTTAGGATACCTCCATATTGATTTCCGAAGTACACCTTTCCTTTTGACTTGCAGTTTTCAAAGTGTGGTACCCAAGTTACCCTGAGGACCTATTAGAAATAAATATTGTTGTACCTCACTCTAGACCTACTGAATGCGAAACCCTGGTTGTGGAATCTGTTTTAACAAGGCTTCCAGGAAATTCTGATCCACACTTGTTTGAGAACCGCGGTGCTAAACTCACTCCAGGGGTGTAGATGGTGATCTGAACTGTAAGCAGCAGCAGAGATAACGTTGCCCCAGCGTCCATCCACCTGTCCTCCCCGTCTCTTCCAAGCACCTCCAACTCTTTAACCTTGAGCTTGAACCCAGGCGATTGGCCTTGCGTCCTCGCCCCCTGGGAGCCGCAGCCAAAACCCGGCGAGTGGATCCAGAGTTTGAGGGCCGGGGTGCCGGTCGAGCATGCGCAGTGGCGCGAGAGCGGCAGCGAGGCGGCCAAGGAGAGGTAGCCACAGCCAAGTAGACCTGCAGGTAGGTGCCTGGGTCCCAAGCCGGAGCTGCAGGAGCTCAGAAGCAGGAATCAGGTATAGGGACGCGGGAGTAGAGCCTAAAAGGAAGACTGGCGGGAGAAAAGGGAAGGAAAGTTTTACTTCAGGGGGGCGCGCTGCGGCTCGGGGCTCTTGGCTGGCGAGGCGTCTCCCGGCCGGGCAGTGCGGCGCCCGCAGCCCTCCGGGCGCATTTCTGCCCAGTTGGAGCAGCAAGTCGTGCTTGCAGGTGTTAAGTGGTGTGTTTACACTGCTTAAACAGTATGCCTGAGAGCTGCGTTGTGATTCCTTGCACGAAGTAAGGCATTGTGTTAAGTTTTCTGTTTTAAACTTTGGGCGGCTGTTGGTGAGGCTTTCTGTTTCGCTTGAATTTTGTTGACTGATTGATTTGCCTTTGGCCTTTTGGTGCATTGGATCAATAGGACCAGAATGAAATCACATTCTTGCTTTCTGGGTTTGGTGCTTTTCCTGGAGCCTGTGGGTCCTCTGGATGCGACATAAGAAATGTCAATTTCCAGCGAATTTCAGTGCTGAAAACTTTACGCGTTTCAGCTGCGTTTTCAAGTGTATATGATAAAATTTAAAAATCTGCCCCTTACCTTTCAACATTGCTGTTTTTTTCAGACTTCATTGGGTACTACACAAAAGATGTCTTTTAGATGAGTAAGAGTTCTCACCTTCCCCCTTTATTTACCCTGTCATAGTTTACAGCTGATACGGAAATACATTTTTCACCCTGGGGTTGTAGTATTGAATACACTTATATGAGGCCAAAGCTGTGCTGCACAAATTTCCTGGAGAAACTATGAACCCTAAGTAAAAATTTCAGGCCAGGAGGCACACAATGAATGTTGTTTTAGTGTCAAGAGGTGAAGCAAATGCTTTTTACACTGCACCCCTCTCTTGTAATCAGCCTCCTTTATTTCACATTGAATTCTTTACTGAATTCTATAGTAAAGTGTTAAATTGGTGATACGGGAGGTACACACAGAAGTAAAGTTTAAGACAAAGAAAACCTAAGTTCAGGAAGAGAAACACACACAGAAAGGGAATAGGGGGACAGCCCCCTTCCTTTCCCCCATGATGAATGTTTTAATGGCAGAAATAATATACAGTTGGTCTACTTTGGGACTGTGGGGACCTTCTAGGTCAGCCAGTTCAAGTGCTTCAGTTTACAAATGAGAAAACTGAGACCAGTGAGGTTGGATGACTTGTTGTGGCCGCCCAACCCCTTCTTGGCACAGCTGGACCTGGGAACCAGGTTTTCTGATTTCAGGGATCTTTTTACCACTCTTTGCTGATATGCTCACCATTTGATTAGATTATTAAACTCTCTTTTTTCCCCCCTTTTCCATCTTATGTAGCCGGTTTGAGGCAAAAAATTCATTGTTACCAGTACTTAGTTTGTTAGTACTTTATGAACTTCTTTAGAAATCACCCTGTCACTCAAACCCCACCTACCAATTTGCTGGTGTTGAAAGCAAACCATTTTCCTTCCTTACCCTGGAATGCTTGCTTGCCTCTCTCCCTGTTGAAGTATCTCCCATGCTGCAAAGTGTCACACAGGCTTCTTCCTGTAAGCCTTCCGTGATTGCTACAACTGGAACTAGCTCTCCCTCTTTAGAAACCTATAGCATTTATTACTTTCATCTGTGCTGCTGGTATTCCCTTGTTCGTAGTATACTGAATTAAATCTTAGCACACTTCCCAATTTTCTGACCAGGAAGTTGTCAGGTTGTACAAACTCTCAAAGGTTAAAACCTATGACTTAAAGATCCCATCCAGTACTAATTACGAACTGTATTCTCAGGCACTGTGTGAGAGGGATTTGATGCAGGTATTCTTTAATATGGGAGAGTCTTAAAACTAGCAAGGAAACCATGAAGTCAAATCAACCAGATGGAGTGATTGTCTGATTCTTGGATTTTTGATAAGAGTACTGAAGTACTCTTGAGACAGAAGTAAAACATAATGGGGGACACTTGTCCAAGTCCTGGATTAAGCATGAGAGGCATAAATGCAGAGTGGAAGGTACAGATTTGAGAAATGTTGTAAAGGAAGACACATTTGGTGAAAGATTTCTTATGCACAGAAGGACAGATGTGTTGCAACTTACTTTAATTTTAGGCTTGGAGTGTTAGAAATGAATTTATAATATTTTTGTCCTATAATCACCTCTAACTGGGACATTGCCTGCAGCCATAGCACTGTGGCGTTTGATCCTGTTTGATCCCATCAGATCTCAGAAGCTAAGCAGGGTCAGACCTGGTTAGTATTTGGATGAGAGACCACCTGGGAATCCAAGGTGCTATGGGCTTGGGAGAAGGACCTGGCAACCCATTCCCAAAAGCCAATCTGCCATTGAAAACCCCATGAATAGCACAGAAGCACTGACAATAGTGTTTCGCCTGTTGTACGTAGGGTCTCTATGAGTCGGACACTGACTCAACAGCACCTAACAACAACAATTGGGACATTATCTCTTTTCTGTTTCTTAGTTATTGATTGTCCTGTTTTGCATTCTAGCTGATTATCTCTTTAAAGGATGATCTTCACCCTGTGTTCTTCACAGTGCCTGACACATTGCTTTGTAGTATCAGACACTTAACAGTTATTGCATGAATAAGTCAAGAGTGTGTTTTGTCATGAGGGGGTAAGAAGTTACAATCTCACAGCTGTAAGAAAGCACTTTGTGCAGATCATTCCCTCCTTGTACAGAGGAGGAACTGAGATATGCTTAACTCAGCTTAATGTCATAGCTAGAGACTCTGTTCAAGTTTCTCCATGACTAGAACCAAGCTCATTTTATCAACTTTTACTTTTCATGATTATTGGCCCCAAGATTAATTTGGGTTGGCAGCAGGACCCTCTAGTTTGAGATGTTCTGTGGATCAAAAGTCCTGAGACCCAAAAAAGGAAAGGAAATTTGGTGGCCCATGGGGGAATGTCTGTGTTGCGGGAAAAGATGGGACACGGGTAGGACTGGCCAGTTCACAGTTGAGTATACAGAGTTGGGTGTGGGTGAGGCTGGGGACCTTGAGGAAGAGTCTGGAAAGGCCATTGGTAGCTTAGTTTGTCAGAGGTAGAAGACACAAACAAGTTGGCTCAAAGTCCTTGGACAGAGAGTGTATTTAAGATATTCTACCCTACCAGATGGGAGATGGACCCAGCAACCCACTCCCAAAAATCATTCCACCATTGAAAACCCTATGAACAACAGAGAAGCACTGGCTATAGTGTTTCGCTAGTTGTATGCAGGGTCACTATGAGTCAGATACCGCCTTGATGGCACCTAACAACAACAACCCTACCAGAAGGTGGTATGCCACGGTCTCAGAGAGTGGTACTGAAAGTGGTGCTTGGGACCCAGGAATGTAAGCGTACAGGTGGAGGAGAGATAGAAAGAACTGTGATCAGACTGTAACTGGAAAAACAAGAGCTTGTGAACCCCAAATTCCAGTTGAAGAGGGGTTTGGGGATATATTTGTTTAGTTGAAACAGATGTTGCAAGTAGCCATTTTGCAAATCCAAACACAGCTTTCTATTGAGTTGCACCTAGCATCGGGAGAGCTGTTGGATGGCACATTCTTCCCATTGATCACACTGTGATTGTTCACCTTCATTTCTGACAGGTAGTATTGTCTGTTCTTATAAAAGTGACAGAGAAATAACATTTGATGGGACAGACCAAAAGCGCCTGAGATGACTAGCAACAGGGAAGGGAAGAGTTGGCCTGGTAATAAAGGATTATTTTTTTTTAAATGATGACATTAGTGAAAATTGAGTAGATAAATGCAAAATCAGGCAGTATGTTGAAATTAATATCTCATATACTTAAAAGTGCCCAAATAGTAAATTCTAGAGTTTACCATAGCCTTGTATAAAATAACTATAGTATGTAACTTTCTCAAGATAATACTGTATTAGTAACTAGTTTTATAGACTGTTTTACAAAGACCAGACACAATACTAAACATTTTACAAGCAACGTGTCATTTAATCTTTACAAACCATCCTACAACGTAGGTGAAATTATTGCCTTCATTTTACAGATAAGAAAACTGAACCCTAGAGAGAGAGAATCATGTATCTGAGGTCACATAGTAGACATGTAGCTGAGCTCAGATTTGACCCCAGGCTTGCCTAACTTCTGGTACCAAGAATTCAAATAATCAAACATCTTTACCTATGGCTACAACAACTCCTGTGGCATCCGATCCCGTCAGATCTCGGAAGCTAAGCAGGGTTGGGCCTGGTTAGTACCTGGATGGGCGACTGCCTGGGAACACCAGAAGCTGTAGGCTTGGGAGAAGGACCTGGCAACCCCCTCCCCCCAAAAAATCAATCTGCCATTGAAAACCCTATGAACAGCAGAGAAGCACTGACAAGAGTGTTTCCCCTGTTGTACAGAGGGTCGCTATGAGTCGGATACCGACTCGACGGCACCTAACAACAACAACAATTCTAAACACATGCAGAGAATGGTCACAGGTTTTAACCGGTGAACTTTCAATATTCTGTGAACAGACTGTAATCTGAGAAACAAAACAATAGTGAGGATACTTTCTGGTTCCCCCTTACCCCCGACCTAGTCTTTATCTCCTTTTCCTTTGAAGTATTCTTGGAGACAGATAGAGCAGTGTTTTCTCTGGCTACATCATTAAAGCTGTTTCTGGTGTGACCCCACTTCTGTTGGGCTAGATTTGAGGTAGGTGTGATGTGGTGGTGATTCATGGGGTATCTCTGGAGTTGTTGATGGGAAACTCATCTTGTGTAAGAACCTAGGAACTCTGGGTGACCAGATCTATAAAGAGCTTTTCCCTGGGGTGTTGACCCACTTCTCCCAAAGCCCCTGGATTATGTGTGGGTCCTGACCCTTATCTCAAGCCCTTGAACTATGACCATGACCCCCCAGGAAGAATCCATACCTGAGCACATACTCTGTGAATTCTGAAGAATAGAGAGTTCTGAACACAGAGTGAGCTGGTGGGAGGTTGACATAGATGGCTGAGAGAAGGCACCAGGTCAGAATGAGTAATTCACAGGCCATATTGCCCGGCTCAGGCTCTGACCATCAGAATGCTCTGTCGAGTAGGCAGTGAGCAAATGTGCTCCTCTTCCTCCTCCTGAAGAGCCTAGTTACATAAGGAGCTTGGTCTCTTCTGGGAGGCTTGAAGTGGGGCCCAGATGAGGGTATTATTCCCCTGAGCTCTTTCATCTTCCCCAGAATGCTTGATTCTGCGAGTTCCCATGGCCTATGCTCTGGGTAAGAACAGAAGAAGGGCTGGGGCTTCCGGCCTCTCCCTTTATTTCTTTCAGTATCCAAAAACTCAATGTGTTACCCAGTTATAAATCAACATCCTACTCTGGATGATATTGAAAACCAGAGAAAGAAAAAGAAGGCTTTGTGCTGCATATGGGTTTATTGATTCTACGGTGGTTATATGATTTTGAGTGCTACCATATAAGATCACATGGGTCTACAACCATTCCACCCTGGCATCTGATCCCATCTGATCTCGAAAACTAACCAGGGTTGGGCCTGGTTAGTCCTTGGATGGTACACTGCCTGGGAATACTGGGTGCTACAGGTTTAGATGAAGGACCCTACAGCCCAATCTCAAAACAATTAGCTATCGAAAACCCTAAGAATAGCAGAACTGGCAGTAGTGCCAGGCGTGGCACTATGTTGGGTAGTGTTTTGTTCTGTTGTATGTAGGCTCAATATGATTTGGACCTGACCCAATGGCACCTAACAGCAACAAAGTCACATGAGATGGGAGGCTGTCAATTTTGATCATTGTATTTCTTTTCAGTAATATTCTGTCTGCAAGTGCCTGTTGCCATTGTGTGTGTGTGTGTGGGGGGGTGCGTGTAGAGTATAGCATGGCTTCTGTAAAAGCAAGTTTTTTTTTTTTTTTTTTTTTTTTCCTGTACTAGGGAGTTGAACCTAGGGCCTCACCTGTGCTTCCTAGCACTCTCCTTCTGAGCCACACCCACAGGCCCCCCCCCCCATTTTTTTACTTTTCTATGTTGACTCAATGACACCTAACAATAACAACAATGTTGTACTTGGGGTTGCTATGAGTTGGATCCAATTTGAAGGTACCTTACAACATCTTGAGACAGAATCTCACTAAGTTATACAGGCTCACTCTGGCCTCCAACTTGCAATCCTTCTCCCTCCAATTTCTCAGTTGCTGGGGTTACAGGCGTGTGCCACCGTGCCTGGCACAAGTTGCTTTTTAGTAATACTGTGGGTACAGAAGGGTGGTGAGCTCAATGATTAGGAGAGCTTTGCCTTTTATTTAAAATGCTTGTTTTATCAGAAAATATTTTCTAGGAGAGCTAGAGATAGCTTTGTTCAGAAAGCCCAGTTGTGAAGAGGACTTTAACCTTTATGATAAACTGAGTTTTTATGGATGTGGTTTTTGAGCAATTCACAGTTATAAAGTTATAAGAATACTTGGATGATCGCTTCTGGCACACAGTTATGCCTCCTTCAAAAGATACAAGCTGACCATAAAGAAAACATAAGAAGCCAACTTTTTTGAAAGTGTGTTTAGGTACTTCTCCATGATAAAAAGCCAAGGGTTTGGGGATGTGGTTGAGTAAAAATATTGAAGAAAACTTGATTTATTCTATTACTGAGAACCAAAAAAACTTGTTGAAAGAGCCAATTCCAAAATAACACAGTCTTTAAATAAAAAGTGAAAAGAATGCCTCCAGCTATTTAGAGAACCAAGAAGTAAGAGATTTTAGGAATACTGCCCAAATAGAACTTGGATTAAATATGATTTTAAGTCATTGGTATATGTGCAGAAAAATTAGTCATATTAGTTACACCTTGGACCAATATCTGTTTGTCCATACCTTCTCACCTCATGATGAATTCTCACATGGGGCCCCTGGTGGTCCATGAGTAAGTCAATCTCAGATTGCCGTTGTAAAATCTAACATCGAAGTGTGACAGTCTGGCCTAAAACTGATGTTGATCGAGCAAGTTGAATGCCTTAGAAGGTACAGTCTGCATTCACATGTTGTTCTCATAACTGGTACTCAGAATTTAAATTCAATTGCTGAAATAAAGGAAAAGCGAGTTTAGAAGTGACTCATTTATGGTGAATGAGTATGAGTGACTTTTTATCTCATTTCACTTTATCATCTTAAATGCCATCTTCTATGGTTATATCGATTTCTTTTTCCCCATGTTTTGTCCTTGATGATAAATATATACTTTGTACTGTTCATAGATGAAAATCAATGCAAACTAGAATTTTGAGGTTTTCTAAATGAGTCTGCGGAGGGTTTTAATGGTACTTATCAATAATTTGGTAGAAAGACAATAGTAAGTTAGTATATAATTAAACTTTTAGTCTGATATCAAGTTAGTGTTTATAACCTTTGTGAGCAGACCAGAAATTCTCAGACTCCTGCCCTCTTTCACTGTAGAGCTGTCTCAGAATTCTGTTCCAACAAAGGCTCCCTTTTCCTTCCTCTTTCCTCAGATGTAGTTCACTGGGATACACATTTGGTCCAGAGAATGTTTTAAAGAGTAGCCCAGTTCTCACAGAATTTTAAGTATTATCCAGTCAGTGAGGCACCAGCCGTGAAATGCAACTCACAAAAACCCAGTGGTGTTTTTTTAACAAAAGTTGTCATGCAAGTGAATAAATTATGGAAAGACAATCATAACAACAATTCATTGGGCCCCTTCTTACTATCAAACAGCCAAGTTAAACCCAAGAGTACCATCAGTGGAAAAAGATTATCTGAAAATCTCTGAATGTTTTGTGGTCAATCAAAATGAGCCTGTGGGCAATTTAAAGTATAGAGATCTGAAATCAGTTGGCCTATGATCACATTCATGGATCGAAAGTCAAAGTCTGTGACTTCGTGATTCTGTGATTTCTGACCCCATGAGAAGGGAAGCCTTTGATGTTTAAATGAGACAGTGAATGTGAAAGCAGTTAGTGAACTATGAGACAAGGAGTTAGGTATTTACTGATAGTTATAATAGTTGTCTGACTTTGCTGTCTGTCATTAGTTAAGTGGCCAGCACTTCAAGAATAACTTGCCTACTCGAGATTAACCAACTTAGAAATGGCAAAATGGAACTCATATCTGTGTTTTCTAATTTCAACATTTGAAAAAAAAAGTTAGGATTTAGCATTGGGACTACAGAGATAGCTAAGACAGGTACAAATAGAATCCCTATCCTCCTGAAGGGCTCAGTTTAGCTCAGTTGGTAGAGTGCTGCTCCACACTCTCTGAGGACCCAGGTCCGATCCCCAGCACTTATATTTTATTAAAAAAAAAAATGGGTACAAAGGTACACATTTGTGATCCCAGCAACTTGGGAGGCAGAAGCAGGAGGATCTCAGGTTCAAGGCCAGAGGCTGCCTGAGTAACTTACGGAGACTGTCTCTCAAGATAAAAGCTAAAAAATGGACTGGGCTCTATGGTGCATGCTTGTAATTAATCCCAGTGACTTGGGAGGTGGAGATAGGAGAATAACAGGTTCGAGGCCAGAGGCAGCCCTGTAACTTAGTAAGATCCTGTCTGAAGATGAAGAATAAAAAAGGGGCTGGAGTGCAGCCCAGTGGTAGAGCACTTGCAAAGTATGTGCAAGGCCCTGGGTTCAACCCCCAAGTACCACAAAAGAGAAAAAAAGGGTAGGCCAGCAGTAGAGCTCTTGCAAAGCATGTGTGAGGCCCTGGGTTCACCCTCTAGCCCCAGTACAAAAAATAAAATAAAACAAACACAAAACCCCTAAAACATATATTGTAGGTAAACCTCAGTTGTGGCATTCTTTAATTGATTTCTCTGTTGCCAGAGGTGCCTTCAGTCACTGTCCCCTGAATTTTGAATCTCATTTGGCAATAATGTTTATTAATTTCTAGTGTGGAGATGGGGCTGGGATTTAGCTCAGTTGGTAGAGTGCTGCTCTGCAGTCTCTGGGGTCCTGGGTTCAATCCCCAGCACCTCAAAAATGGGAGAAGGACATGGCAATCCACTCTTGAAGCAATCCTGAAACAACCAACCATTGAAAACCCTATAAGGGGGACTGTGAGTCACACAGGACTTGAGGGCACCTAACAACAACAACAACAACAACAGTGTGGAGATGGGCTGGCTGCCTCTTGGCATTTTCTCCGTGTTAATCACAGGTTTCCTGCATAAGATAAAGGAGGCTGGCCTGAAGGCAGGGCTGTGTGTGAGACACGGTCTTTGCACTTGAGATTTCTGATTTCTTGTTGTGACGGAGGAGCCAGACACAGGGACATGAGAGGGCACCAGGAGTAAAGGGCTCTCAGACAGAGAGCAATTAGTTCTGGTCAGTAGGTCAAAGAAAGTGTCAGGGTGAAGGTGACTTTCCAGCCAACCTTGAGAGGAACTCATAGGTTCACCTGACAAAGAATTGAAGAGAAAGCTTTCCATAGAGAAGGGACAGCATGAACAAAAGCTTGGGGACAGAAAGAGCTGGCCTCTCCAGGGAATTATAGGTACTTCCAGTGGGTTCTGGGCTGGGATTTTACTCAGTTTGTAGAGCTCTGCAGTCTCTGTGGTCCCTGGTTCAATTCCCTGCAATGCAAAAGTGGGAGAAGGGCATGGCAATCCATTCCCAACGCAATCCTGAAACAGTCAGCCATTGAAAACTCTATGAGGGTCTTCTCTATCTTTTACTATGTAGAGAAGACTTGGATGGGAAACTTAGATGGGAAGGGGGGGGAAACATAGGGGAGGGTAAGGGGTAACCTATATGAATAATGTTTATCAAATTGCATATATGAAAATTGTCACAATGAAAAGCATGTCAAAATGAATCACATTATGATGTACATTAAAAATTTCTAATTAAAAAAAAACTCTATGAGGGTCGCTATGAGTCAGACTTGACTCAACAGCATCTAACAACAACAACAACAACAACAACAATCAGTGGGTTCTAAAACTTGAACATGCATAAGGACTACATAGAGAGCTTGTTAAAAAACAGATTGCTGAGTCCCAACTGCAGAAATTCTAATTCTTTAGGTCTGGCATAAGGCTGGAGAATTTATAATCTAACAAGTTCCCAGGTGATGCTGAGGCTGATGTCAGCAAACCTCACTTTAAGAACC
This sequence comes from Pedetes capensis, assembly GCA_007922755.1. Classification (NCBI taxonomy): domain Eukaryota; kingdom Metazoa; phylum Chordata; class Mammalia; order Rodentia; family Pedetidae; genus Pedetes; species Pedetes capensis. The sequence goes on along the minus strand of VMDO01013631.1, from coordinate 14,249 downwards.
ACTGGACTAGAGTGTAGGGTATGTGCAATAAATGAACAGAAAAAAGAGTTTTCTGTTGAAACTTTACTACCTTAATGAAATTGACACTTCAGGGTTTTGTTTTGTTTTGTTTTTTGGTTGCTATTTTGTTTCTAAAATTGGGCCCATTTACCCAGTGCCTGCTGCCCTGTGCCCCCTGGGTATTCTTTACACCCCTCTTCCCCAATTTTCTTAAGAAATGAGCCCTTTTCTTATATCCCATGTTTAAAAACAGCTGCCATGCAGCCAGTTGGCCGTTCCACCTATGGAATGCTGAACATCCAACATCAACCGGATATTGGGACTTAACCCAGACCAAGCATGAATGACTAGGGGTATGTTTTTGGATTTTATTTTGTCAGTCTAGATATAATAATTCATTCAACAAGTATTTTTGAAATAGCTTGCAAGCTGTGAGTTAAGAAGTAAGATTTATACAACTATAGAGAGTTCCTTTCCTGCCCTCAGAAAACTTACAGCCTTATAGGAGGCTTAATGTACATGTACACATGGCTCCTGGCCAGCCCAGGGCTGTTAGAATGTACAGAAAGTAACTGTGATAAGACTGAGATGGAGAGTTCATTTTCCATTGTAATAGTTAGACAAGGCAGGGAAGAGTTAAGGGGATGCTGAGTTATGCCATCCTGCTGATGTTTTACAGGTCTTTGTAAGCCATCTAAAATGAGGTAGTATATATCTGCATAAGTCTACAGCCATATCACCCTGATGTCCAATCTCATCAGATCTTAGAAGCTAAACAGGGCTGGACCTAGTCAGTCCTTGGATGGGAGACTGCCTGGGCATACTGGGGGTTGTAGGCTTGGGAGAAGGACCTGGCAGCCTACTCCCAAAAAAATCAGCTATCAAAACCCTATGAGTAGCAAAGAAACACTGACAATAATGCCAGCCATGGCACAGTGTCAGGGAGTGTTTTGTTCTGTTGTACATAGGTTTGCTATGAGTCTGACCTGGCTAACAACAAGAACAATGTATCTACATAAAGAAAATAATAGAGGTGGGGCCATTTAAGTAGGTATTGAAAAATGGGCAGATACTTATCAGGCAGAGATTGGTCAGCAGGGGGAACATATTATTTTTTGTCGCCATAACAAAACACCTGAACCTGGGTACTTTATTTAAAAAAAGAGGTTTGTTTAGCTCACATTTTGGAGGCTGAAAGTCCAAAATCAGGCCATTTCTGTTAACAGCCCTTTGGCTATGTCAGAACATGTGGGAAATGGTCATGTGTAGAAGAGGCTATGCATGTGGAGTGGCCTTGCTTTATAATAACCCACTCACGGGAGAACTGATCCATTATTTGAGACCAGCATTAATCCCTTCCAAGGGCAATGGCCCCATAACTTTATTATCTTACTCTAGTCCCCACCTTATAAAGGATCTAGCCCCTCAAGCCCACCACATTGGGGACTAAGCTTTTAGCACACTAAAGTGAGAACTCTAGTTCATTTGGGGAAGTACAGGGAGGTAAGATTGGAAAGTTATATTAGGGCCAGAGTGTAATATCTTGCAGGATCTGGATTTTATTCTGTAGGTAGTATTGAGTCATAGGCTTATCCTGTGACTCAGTCACAGGCTTATCTCAGGCTTATCCTGATTGCTGGTTCCTTCCTTCCCGAAAATCAAAATCACCAAAGAGGAGGCATCCCATTTCTTATAGTGTACAGTTCTGTGGTTAATACAATCTTGAAAAGGCACTTAAAATGCTACTTTGACTCTGATTTTAATATATGTATATCAAGCATCTTACAGGCTTACAAAAATTCATTACTAAAAGCTTCTAAGAATTTAAAAATATTTAAAATATAGAAGGACAGCCAATTGCAGTTTCTAAGAAACAAATTATAGATACAAAAGTAAATAAGTCCATGAACTCTGTGATTATAGTAGTGGTTCTGGGAGCCAGAGCGATTTAAAACTTAAAGTTGAGAATATAAATATGGATTCTAAGCATTGACTTCAAGTGCTAAAAGATTGCATGGTGACAGGTGGGGGGGAATGGCAATATGGAGGCACTTCAGAATGACTTTAGTTATACATGGGGCAGTGTCCACTGGCTTAATACTAAAGGAACTTGTCTCTTGGGAGTAGAAGGCACTAAGGCCACAGTGGTCCTTTCCATTCATTTTTGGGGGTTGTTCACAGATAGGAAAGACATTTGTGTCCCTTTAGAGAATATTCCTAATATATTCCCTGAAAAGTATGCTGTGTTGAGGAGCTACATTGTGGTAGGAAAAAAAGGCAGGTTCCTAAGTCAGGAGTTGTCACCCTGGTGCTGTTACGTGCTAGCGAGTGAAAGCAGTGGCCTCTTAGGGAGGATCTGAGACTGAGCTCACTGACTCATCCATCTTGCTGAAGTCCATAGCTGGGAGAGTCTTTCAGTGAGAAAATCTTCAAGTCATTCAGCTTCTGTGAACAATACTTTTTTCCCCTCTTCTGTTTTGTTGTGGATTGAATAAACATGTAAATTGAAAGATACCATATACATTTTAGGTTCCGGTCTTCTAATACTGAAATATATTCTATTGTAAATTCTTCTGGCTACATTGAATGTGCTGAACAACGAATAAGAGAGACAGGAGAAGAATTGATGCTTTTGAATTATGATGCTGCAGATGAATATTGAATATACCATGGACTGCCAAAAGAACCAAACTATTAGTCCTAGAAGTGCAGCCAGAGTTCTCTTTGGAACAAGGATGGCTAGACTGCATCTGATGTATTTTGGACATGTTGTCAGGAGGGACCAATCCCTGGAGAATGACATCACATTTGGGAGAGTGCTGGATCAGTGGAAAAAAAAAGAAAGACCCTGAACTAGATGGATTGACAGAATGGCTGTAACAATGGACTTAAACATAAAAAAGGTTGTATGTATAGCATAGTGTTGGGTAGTGTTTCATTCTGTCGTACATAGACTCACTATGCATCGGATCTGTCTCAGCGGCACCTAACAACAACAACAATAATACATTGAATGTGAGTTTTGGCAGGATTGTTATCTTTTTCACCTTGTGCCTCATTGCCTGATGCATAGTAAGCTCCTGATAAATTGTTAAATAGGAGAAAGCAAGAATTAATGAGTAGATAAATCTATACCTATTCCCATTCCCACCCAGTGCACATAACCTAGTATTTTCTAGCTTCTTGCTTATAATGACTTAAGATCCAGGATACCTTATTTTTAGGCTTTGCTTGTCCTCCCTTATTTGTGGTTTTGCATCCTGTGGTTTCAGTTACCCATGTCAACTGTGGTCCAAAACTATGAAGTAGAAAATTTCAGAAACAAGTCATAATTTTAAATTGCATGCCATTCACAGGATTACTTGAACCCAAGCAGTTTTGTACCTTCCAATGACCAAGATGAGAGATTGCTGTGACTGGTGCAAAGGCACAATGCTATGATTGGTATAAACACAAACCCCAGCACAAACCTTTATTTCCATGACAAAATCATTGTGATTGGTGCAAACACCCCTTTTTTGGCTATATAAGAAGGCTGTTCAGCTCATTCACATGAATGAACTGGGAAACACCTCCCTTGTGCCCTTTCCTCGTGTTGCAAAAGTAGGCTCAATAAAAGGACTCTCTCAAGTGGTCCTTCCGTCTACCGTTAGTAGTGAGACTGAGCTGGTTACACAAAGGAAGAAGCAGTGAAGACAGCAGTGGTGATAAAAGTAGAGCAAGGATATCAGAGGAGCAGTGATATCTGGTACAGGGATCTGAAGAAGTGGGGCTGTGGCCCTGCAGTTCCTTCAGTCCTGATCACTGACAGCAGGGCCTGAACCTCTGGTCAGTGCTACCACTCAGGAGCTGGAGGCTCCCTGTTGCCCAAAACGAAGTGTGGAGGCAGTAGCAGTGGCCCACCTCCTACAGTCTTGACTATCACCAGCAGGGCCCAAGACCTCCAGTTGAGGCTAGCACCCAGGAGCTGGAGGTTGCCTACTATCTGACAAGAAGCAGGGTAGCAGATGCCCCTTGTAGTCTTAATTGTCGGCAGTGGGGCAGGGGACTGCTTTGGTTGGAACTAACACCTGGGAGTTGCTCCTGCTGCCTGACATGAAGCAGGGAAGTGCGGGGGATGGGGGCCTTCTGTCTTGATCATTAGGGGTGGGGCTGGAGACTGTCCTGGTTAGAGTTAACACCTGGGATCCCCTCCCACTGTCCAATAAGAAGCAAGCACCTGTCTGCCTACTCCCTTTCTGGCAGCTCCTGACTTCAGCACCATACCAGCTCTGACAGCAGCTATGGAGGAGGGGCTTGAGAACTGTGGCCTTAAAAAGGCAGGCCCTATTGACTGACTGGTAAGCAGCAAGGCAATTGCTGTTGTTGTTAGGTGCCGTCAAGTGGAGTCCAACTCATAGTGACCCTTTGTACAGCAGATTGAAATACTTCTCAATTCTATGCCAGGCACATGATCTTATTTATATTTAAGCCCATTGTTGCAGACACTGTGTCAATCCATCTGGTGGAGGGTTTTCCTTTTTTTTGTTGACCTGCCACTCTCCCAAACGTGATGTCTTTCTCCAGGGATTGATCTCTCCTAACTACATGTCCGAAATATGTAAGATGCAGTCTGGCTATTCTTGCTTCCAAGGAGCACTCTGGTTGCACTTCTTCTAGGACAGATCTGTTGGTTCTTTTGGCAGTCCATGGTATGTATATTCAATAGACGTCTCTAGCACCATAATTCAAAAGCATCAATTCTTTTCCTGTCTCCCTTGTTCAATGTCCAGCTTTCACAACCATATGATGCGACTGAAAATACCATGGCATGAGCAAGGCACTAGCAGCTGCAAAAGAGTCAACAGTCAACAGCAGAAATAGCAGAAGCTACATTGACAGTGTCCATAGTGCTAAGAGGCAGCTGAACAAATCCAGAAGAGAAATCAAGGCAGGAAGAAGAGGAATAGTAAAAGTAAAGAGAGAGCAAGAGGTGGTAGAGAGCTGAAGCTGAAGAAGGACTGAAGGTTGCAAAGAGCCAGAAAGGAGAAACAGCTGGCACTGGTCACTAGAAGTATTCCAAAGAGCTACCACAACTTTAGGGACAGCCTGGGCCCAGGCACTATAGCACTGGCCACTGTCAAGGCCTAGGAATGCCCAGTAGCTGCAATGCAAGTTGCTGTGGATGGCTGAGGATTCCTGACTCCTCAACCTACACAAGAGCTGTAACACTTATGGACTGAGGATTCCTGACCCCCTTGGCCTACATAAGAGCTATAACACTTAAGGCAGGCTGAGGATTCCTTATACTCAGCCTACATAAGGACTGTAACACTAGAAAGGGCTGCTTGGCTGCTGCTCCAACCTACCTGGTGCCACTGTTCACTGCTGTCAAATGCCAGTAGTCATAACAGCTGCCTAAGACCAGCATTTAAAGAGTTTCTCTTTGCCTACCCATGATTTCTATACAGGTGGAACAAAAGGGCCCTGCCCAGCTGATTGATGACATAAGAAACTACCAAACTTTTCCAAAGGGGCTACACCATTGTACATTTCTACCAGCCACGTGAGACGGTTGTTTCTTTAGATCCTCACCAACACATATTAGCTGTCATTTTATTTTATTTTATTTTACTTTATTTTGTTTTGTTTTATTTTTTGATGCAAGGTCTTGCTATATAGCCCAGGCTGGCTTTGAGCTTACATTGATCCTCCTGCTTCAACCTCCCAAGTGCTGGGATTACAGATGTGTGCCACCATGCCTGGCTCCCTATTATCTGTCCTTTTAATTATGACCATTATAGTGAGAATGAAGTGGTATCTAATTATGGTGTCTCACTAAAAATTAGTATTAAAGGACTTTAACTTTTAGTGTAGTTTTAGATTTATAGAAAAGTTAAGCAGATGATACAGTGTCCCCATAAAATTCTATACCTACACACAGCTTGCAGTATTAACATCTTACGTTAGCATGCTACATTTGTTATAATTAGTGAGCTAATATTGTTACATTATTATTAAAAAACCATAATATACTCATTTTTTTCCTTTGTGTTTCCCTAAAGTCCTTTTTATATTCCAGGATCCCATCCTTGATACTATATTACATTTAGCCATGTCTTCTTAGGCTCCTCTTGGTTGTGAGAGTTTCCTAGACTTTCCTTGCCTTTTGATGGTCCTGAGAATTTTGGGGAAAAGTGGTCAAGTACATTGTAGGATGCTTCTCTGTTGGAATTTGTCCAGTTAAAAAACAAATAATAGCCTATGTTGACAATGATTTTTATTATCAGAGCAAATTACTTAAAATTTAAAAATACATAATCAGAATTGGAAATCAGCAAAATATGGTTGATAGAAAATTCTTAGAAATTTGAAAAATTCACTTGCCTCTGGAAGCTGAACAGAAATTTAATTCTGGATGTATTTTCCTAGAAAGAGTTTGATCTAATTGAAAGATGACCAAATTAGATAATAGAATTTATATTTGTGATTGTCATTACAGTGTGTGTGTGTGCATATATAAATACTTTTCACTGCTTTAAATGTAACGAGACTTTTGCATGTAATAAAAGGTAAAATTGATAGAAATTCAGATTAACTTTTAGAGAATTCCTTTCACAGCCCTATAGCAGAAAGGTTCCAACTTTTATTGAATACTTTCCCCTACTTTCAATCCTAGAAGTCCTCACAAATGCCTTGTGAAGTGGGAGGGAACTAAGGGTCAGAGAGGTTCTAATATTTGGCCTACCTCACATAGTTTGTCAATAGGAGATCTGAGATTTTTTACACAAGACTATGGAAGCTTATACTTTTCTGCTTGCAAGGCTCCAGGGTTTTAAATCAGTAATATGTTGAAGGTCTTCGGCATGAGTCCTTATCTCGTTGGGTATTTTTACTGCCAGCCAGAGGAGATAGCATCTCTGTGGTCCCACTGAAATCAGTCTGTGTAATTAGCAGCATACTTGTTGACAGCTAACAAAGGACTGCTCAGTCAGCTTTGCCTGGGGCACTACACTACCTTATCCCACTGCAGACTAGTAACTTTGGTCACATGTCTGCTGTAAAAGAATCTGGATGGTCATAAAGCAGGGAAGGATCTATATGGGAGAGCAGTATACTCAGCCAAAGCTGTTTGTCAGCAGTTCCATTGCTCAATGTATATCTCAGGCAACTGTCCAATGTTTTTCAACATGTAAGTGCCATAGAGTATTTGGTTTTAAATACTTACATTTGAATCAGAGTAGATGTGATGATAATCTGTGAATCCACTGAAATAATAAAGTTGCACAGAAAACTGAGTCAATCAAAATGAGCCTGTGGGCAGTTTAAAGGATAGATACCTGAAATCAGTTGGCCTATGATCACATCCATGGATGGGAAGTCAAAGTCTGTGATTTCCTGATTCTGTGCTTTCTTTTTTCTTTTTCTTTCTTTCTTTTTTTTTTTTTTTTTTTTTTTTTTTTTTTTTTTTTTTTTTTTTTTTTTTTTTTTTTTTTTTTTTTTTTTTTTTTTTTGTGCTACTGGGGGTTGAACCCAGGGCCTTGTGCGCTTGCATGCTCTGCAAGTGCTGGATCACTGAGCTGCCTCCTCAGCCCTTTTTTTTTTTAACTTTTTTTGAGAGAGAGTCTCGCTAAGTTACGCAGACTGCCTCTGGTCTCGAACTTGCGATCCTCCCGCCTCCGCCTCCCAAGCTGCTGGGATTACAGACGTGCACCACCACACCAGGCATGATTCTGTGATTTCTGACCCCATGAGAAGGGAAGCCTTTGATGTTTAAATGAGACAGTGAATGTGAAAGCAGTTAGTGAACTATGAGACAAGGAGTTAGGTATTTACTGATAGTTATAATAGTTGTCTGACTTTGCTGTCTGTCATTGGTTAAGTGGCCAGCACTTCAAGAATAACTTGCCTACTTGAGGTTAACCAACTTAGAAATGGCAAAATGGAACTCATATCTGTGTTTTCTAATTTCAACATTTGAAAAAAAAAGTTAGGATTTAGCATTGGGACTACAAAGATAGCTAAGACAGGTACAAATAGAATCCCTATCCTCCTGAAGGGCTCAGTTTAGCTCAGTTGGTAGAGTGCTGCTCCACACTCTCTGAGGACCCAGGTCCGATCCCCAGCACTGCAAAAACGGGAGAAGGCCATGGCAATCTACTCCCGAAGCAATCCTGAAACAATCAGCCATTGAAAACTCTGTGAGGGTCCCTATGAGTCATACCCAACATGACAGCACCTAACAACAACAACAACATCATTGGCCTCCTGAAACTTCAGTCTAGCTCTAAATCTTGTGCTTTTCTAATCAGCCCATATTTTGGTCTTTTTCTGAGTGGAGGAAATCATTTCGCTATGAAATTTATATTTTATTTTTTAAAAAATTGGGTACAAAGGTACACATTTGTGATCCCAGCAACTTGGGAGGCAGAGGCAGGAGGATCTCAGGTTCAAGGCCAGAGGCTGCCTGAGTAACTTACGGAGACTGTCTCTCAAGATAAAAGCTAAAAAATGGACTGGGCTCTATGGTGCATGCTTGTAATTAATCCCAGTGACTTGGGAGGTGGAGATAGGAGAATAACAGGTTCGAGGCCAGAGGCAGCCCTGTAACTTAGTAAGATCCTGTCTGAAGATGAAGAATAAAAAAGGGGCTGGAGTGCAGCCCAGTGGTAGAGCACTTGCAAAGTATGTGCAAGGCCCTGGGTTCAATCCCCAAGTACCACAAAAGAGAAAAAAAAAGGGTAGGCCAGCAGTAGAGCTCTTGCAAAGCATGTGTGAGGCCCTGGATTCACCCCCCCCCCCAGCCCCAATACAAAAAACAAAACAAAACAAACAAAAAAACCCCTAAAACATGTATTGTGGGTAAAGTTCGACTATGTTGTTGTTAGGTGCAATTGAGTCGGTATCCGACTCATAGCGACCTTATGTACAACAGGCTAAACACTATTGTTAGTGCTTCTCTGGTATTCACAGGGTTTTCAATGGCTGATTGTTTGTTGGGATAGGGTTGTCAGGTCCTTCTTCCAAGCCTACAGAGCCTGGTGTTCCCAGGTGGTCTCCCATCCAAGTACTAACCAGGCCCAACCCTGTTTAGCTTCTGAGATCTGATAGGATCAGATGCCACAGGGCTACAGCTGCAGGCCATGGACATTTAGTGAACAATAAATGTCCTTTGAGCCACCTTCTCTAAAACACAAGAGTTAATAAATTTGCAAAAACAAACAAAAACTCCAGTAAAGGTAGAAAAATGTGCTGAAATATTTAGTGATAATGACCTGATAAAAAATTATAACTGAGAGTTTCCGTAAACTAACAAAATATTTTAATTTATGTGTGGCTGATTCAGTGACTTGATTTACATTTGTGGACATGACTACATCTTCCAAGGGAATAACAATAAAGTTTACTTCTTTCATATAATTCTTTAGGTGTTGATGAGCAAACCTTGTATTTAATGAGTACCTCTTACGTATCGGGGTATTCTAAGTGTTGTACATGAATTAAGTCAATTTAGGTTTCGCACTGCAGTTTCATCGCCATGCTAAATATTTTCTAATTCTATCAACTTACCTTGTTTGCAATATTACCTTGAGGAGACCCAACATCGTGCTGATAGTTGCTCTCCAGAAGCCAGCTTGTTATTATATTACTCTGAAGGTCATCTAACTAGCTTAGTATTGTTGTTGTTAGGTGCTGTTGAGTAGTGTGTGACTCATAGTGATCCTTATAGGGTTTTCCATGGCTGATTGTTTCCAGGTTGCTTTGGGAGTGGATTGCCAGGCCCTTCTTCCATAGCAGAGTATAGTGAGACCTAATTATTTACTGTGATTTGGAAGAATACATTATATATTACAGTTTAAGACACTGTAAACCTTTTAGCACTGCGCAGTATCTAAAAATAAGCTATAATAAATTAAGCCCATATGAATTTTTTTTACATAAGTGATTATTTTCTTAACTAATTCGCCACTGTTCTGTTTTTGTGATGATAACTTTTTCTTCAAAATGTGGAACTGATAAAGGCAGAGCTCTTCAGTTTGTCCTTGTTGTTAGGTACTTTGGAGTCAGGTCCTTATGATGTGCCTTTCCCACTGTCTTCTATATGACCTAAAATTCCATCATTAGAATTATTATTGTTAAAATATCATTTTTACCTTAAAAAAATTGTTGTTGTTGTTAGGTGCTGTAGAGTTATGTCTGTTAGAGGCTAACAAAGATAGCTGGACTGTGCTGACTGGGACAGGCCTGCCTTGTTCTGTCTTTTCAAAAAGGCTCTGTGTTCTTTGTAATAATTATCTTTACCAACTCTGAGGAGCTCCACCTCAGGTTCTTCATGCTGATAGCACATCCGTTCCTCATACATTTACTGCACAGAGTTTTGGGCTGGGCACTGAGCAAGACCCTAGCTGTCTCTGCCTTCAGAGAGCTGCCAGGAAAGACCAGGGGTTGGCACACATTTTCTGTAAAGGGCCCAGATAATTAAGATTTAGGGGCTGTGGGCATATGGTCTCTGTCTCCACTATCTAACTGTGCTGTTGTGGCATGGGAAGAGTTCTAGATAGTATGTAAATGAATGAATGTGTCTTGGTTCTAATGAACTTTATTTATGGACACTAAAATTTTAATTCCTTATAACTTTCACATGTCACAAGCTATTCCATTGATTTTTCCTCAACTTTTAAAAATATATGAAAACCATTCGTAGTTCGTAGGTTGTATGCAAGCAGGCAGGGGCCAGATGTGGGCTGCAAGCTGAATTTGTGGACTTCTGGCCTAGACCTGGCTTGGTGTAGTTTTATTCTCACAAATAGTATACTTCATTAGTGTTACTTAAAATTTTCAAACCCAGTATTTAAATATCCTGGTAATTAATTGCAGCCAGGACTTTGCTCAATAAGCAACTCTCCTAACAGTTGTTCATGAGTGTCATTTCTACAAATGATTTGAGATTTTCTCTCCCTGCACCTATTTAAAATATATATAATGTACAAGTGTGCACACCCATACATGAGTAGTACTTTTAAGGATCATGATTCTATAAGGATCATGAATCACCAATTTTTAAAATAATAGTAACATCTATTGGATGCTTTCTATTTGCCAGGACTTTTTCTATGTTCGTTTTTTTTTGTGTGTGTGTGTGGTACTGGGGGTTGAACCCAGGGCCTCAAGCTTGCATGCTTTGCAAGTGCTGGACCACTGAGCTGCACCCCAGTCCAATTTTTTTACTTTTTTGAGACAGGGTCTCACTCAGTTATGCAGACTGCCTCTGGTCTTGAACTTGCGATCCTCCTGCCTCCGCCTCCCGAGCCACTGGGATTACAGGCGTGCACCACCGCGTCCGGTGCCTATATTCTTTGCTGTTGTTTTAATTAATCCTCTTGGAAGCTCTGTGAAGTTGGTGTTATTATCTTCATGTTTTGGCTATGACAGTCATGACTCAGAAAAGTTGAATGACCTGTCTAAGGTGACAGTGAGAAGCAGAGTCTATATTCACTCCCAAGAATTCGGACTCTAGAGCTAGGGCTGCTAGTAACACATTATGCATCCTTATGTACTGAAATCTATGCATAAAAGTAGTCAAACTGCTTTTTAAATTATTAACAATGTAAGAAAATAGAAGTGGTAGGTAAAGATTACAAAATTATTTTTCCTAAGAGACAGGTATGTAATTGAAAAAGAAAAGTTTAACAAGTAAGTGTTGTAAGAATTTTCACTGGTTTAATTTTAACTTATTTCTGTTCATAAGAACTCAGACTAATGCAGCATAAACAACCTGCTGAGACCCCACCCTTTTCTAAACTGGCTGAATATGAAGAATGAGGGAAAGACTGCATTGACAGTGGAATGATGCATCATGCCCAGCTCAAAAAGCATAATACAGGCACATTGTATTTGTATATAGAGTTTACAAAAATGCTCTGTTTGCTGTGACAAATTATGTGAAAGTATTCTGTAATTTGAAAATCATACTCCAGAGGGATCATTATTGATGACCCCTGTGGACTGTTTCACTATAAATACAGCCTTAGCCCTGCTTTCATTGTTCCTTCAGTTAGATCATTTAGAAGAGGTTAGAGCTTAAGTGAACATAACTATTAAAGATGCCTCGTGACTATTTAAATTTCTCATGTAATTTTACCAATTTTATGCAAAACCAGAAGAAAGGGCTACAGAATCTATTCTTGTCCTTGGAAGTCTCTAGGAAGAAAAAGAAAAATAGGATTAGGTATATATATTTTTTCCTCACTAAATTTTGATCTTAGAAGGAATGAGATGTCAAAGACATAGAATTTTTTTTTTTTTAAATCAAGTCTTTACCTTGATACTCACTCACTAATCTTATGGGCAAAGACCAGAAGTTCAAAGGGTACCCAGACTTGTGACACTAGGGCAAATCTCTGGCTATAACAGTGCAGTCATTTGATGGTGGCTTAGCAGTGTCTTCAGCTAGCTCATTGTATATGCAAATAACAGAAGGTTTAAGATAAGAAAAGCTCTTCATATCATTTTATTGCACCATGATTATTTCCCAATTAGGTAATGATCTCTTCTAAGTTTTTCCATAGTTTAGCTTACTGCTAAATGGGGGGGTCTTTCCAAAGGCAATAAACTTTTATTTACTTTATTTATTAAAATTTAAGTGTGCTTTTAAAATTCTACATTTGGTAACTTCTGATTTTTTTTTTAATCCTTTAACAACATAGGATATGGCTACTTTTTATTTCATTAGTCTTGATCTTTCAAGCAACTGGTGTTGTTAGGTGTCATGGAGTTGAATCCAACTCATAGTGACGCCATCTACAACAGAACAAAACATACCACACAATATGTCATGCATGCCATTGTTTTATATTTGAGCCCGTTGTTCCAACCATTATATTTCTTCTCATTTTGAGTCATGCTACATCAGCAAAAGGAGGTTTTCTCCATTCCTGCGATTAAGATCAACTCTACTTTGAAGAGGCAATTCTTCCCCAGTTGTTTCTTGAATGTCTTCCAGTCTAAGGGGCACATTTTCTGGCATTATATTTGGCGGTGCTTCTCTGCTATTCATAAAATTTTTTTTATTGTTCACAACAACTTTATTTATTTGGCAATGTCAGGGACTCTATTTTTTTTTTCCTTTATTAGTAGATGATGATGGGGTACAGAGTAATACAGCATTGGCTTTTTCCATTGTGCATCCTTTACATCACTTCTAGCAACACTTCCATCAGCCTTCAAAATTTATGGAGCCTTATGGCTAATATGAAGTAAAACTATGATACTTATTTGGGTTATATTCCTCTATTTTTCTAACATACTCATGAAGTTGTGCTGTTTACATTAAGATTGACCTCTTCCTCTTCATCCCCCATTGACCCTCCTCCCCATCTCGTCTTCTCCAATCTTTGCTTCCCTCTGCTAGTTCCCTCCCCCCTTCTTTCTGCTCCTTATGTTGTCCTTTCTATGCTAAGTTTAATTGTGCATTTTTATGTATCTATTTATGTATAGGATTATTTTCTTCCTTCAAGTATGATTCAGCTCCCACGTGGGAATGAGAACATCTGGTATGTCTCTTTTTGGGCTTGTGCTAATTTGCTTAAGATGATGTTCTCCAATTCCATCCATTTTGCTGCAAATGACATTTCATTTTTGTTTTTATTGCTGAATAGTATTCCATTGTGTATATGTACCATAATTTTTTTATCCATTCTTCTGTTGATGGGAACCTTGGTTGGTTCCATATTTTTGCTATTGTGAAAAAATGCTGCATTGAATGTGGAGATGCAGATGTCTCTGTGGAATTAATAGGGTTTTCAATGGCTACTTGTTTTGGGAGTGGGCTGCTGGGTCTTTCTCCTCTAAAGATGTTGAAAAGGAGATTCCCTTTTATTTTCAGTCCTTACACACACACACACACTCTCTCTCTCTCTCTCTCTCTCTCTCTCTCTCTCTGTCCACCTTCTGTGAATCTGGAACACTTTGGGATAAGCATTTGCTATTTGTTCATGATTCCTACAATTAGGGTTTTATGACTGAGAAGGGAAGCAACCAATAATGGATGTGGACAGAAAAATACGTGTTTCTCATGAAAAAGTGCTCAATATCCCTAGCCATTAGGGAAATGCAAATCAAAACAACACTGAGATTTCACCTTACACCAGTAAGAATGGCCAAGATCAATAAAACAAACAACAACAAATGCTGGCGAGGTTGCGGGGAAAAGGGAACACTTTTACATTGTTGGTGGAGCTGTAAATTGGTGCAACCACTATGGAAATCAA
>VMDO01013630.1:0-57467 GCA_007922755.1 Pedetes capensis | reverse complement strand
TCATTCTCTATTTCTCTCTTCTACCAGCTCTAGGAGGCCACTCATCTACTTTCTGTCTCTATGGATTTTTAAAAACATTCTCAACTTATTTTAATTGTAGTAAAATAATGGAGTCCATAGTTTATGATTTGTTATTTCATCAAAGAATAAGTTTTCTGTATCTTTGTGTCCACTTTTCATATAGCTCCATGTATACTTGAAAACTAAGAATACTGCTATTTTAAGTATGGTTCTTTAAATTAGCATATATTATACCAAGTAAGCAGTTCTGTTATGGGATTTCCACCTATATGCTTAATGTACTTTGAGCATATTCACCTCTTCTAATTATATTTTAAATTATGTTCTTTCATTTTGTGTTAGGATCCTATACATGTTCCTTTGACTAGAAGATTTTGTTGGGTTGTCTGTATATTTCATATTTTTATTAATGTCTTATATTCTTGATTTATTAATCAGAAAATTGTCAAAATTGAGAGCTATGTATGTAACTTGTTCATTTTCCCTGTGATTTCTGAAATTACTTGTGATTTCTGATATATCTAAATAAGTTTTGTAATCATATTTAGTTTTTCTATTTCCTGTGTTTTCTTTGCATTTTTATTGCATTTTCTTGCTTTTTATTTATCAGATTTTATTTTATTACCCTTTCTTCTCTACTGATTTATATGTTAAATATCCATTCTGTTTTCTATTTCATCAGAAATTTCCGAATTTTAACTTCCACACTGTCCAAGAAAGTCTAAGTTTAATCAATAGCTTTCTCTTCTTTCCAATAAATATAAGAATCTTTTATTGTTGTTGGGTGCCATCAAGTCGTGTCCGACTCATAGTGACCCTCATAGGGTTTTCAATGGCAGATTATTTCAGGACTGCCTTGGGAGTGGGTTGCCACGTCCTTTTCCCATTTTTTGCAGTGCTGGGAATTGAACTCAGGACCTCAGAGACTGCAGAGCAGCACTCTACCAACTGAGCTAAATCCCAGCCCCATAAGAATCTTAAACTGCTTAAAGTTTACCACAATCACTGCAAGCTATGCCTACTCAATCCTATCCAGCTGAAACCATAGTTTCTATAGAACTTTAGAACAATATCATTGTGTATATTCAAATAATCATAATTATTACTTATTTTAGGAGGTAAATTTGTATTTAATTTTACCTGTATGCATCTTATTTCTTTTTACTATTTAGTATTTCTTAGAGCCCTCTTTTTTGTTTTAAAAACTGAAACTGAAGAAAATTAGAACAAGTGTATAAGAATCAAGATATGACCTTTAGTATATCCCACCTGAGTTCAGAGACCATCTCAAGAACATATTTGATGCACTAGATGTTAATGTTCAAAGACCAGATGAGTTGTGCATGACATCAGAAGACATCATTAATGAGGAAAGCAAAATATTATATTAAAGACAGGAAAAAGGAAAAGAAAAATTACATGTCAAAAGAAACTCTGAAACTTAACCTTGAATGATGAGCAGCTAAAGTAAAAGGAAGACATGATAAAGATAAGGAACTAAACAGAGAATTTCAAAGGGCAGCTTGAGAAGACAAAATCAAATATTATAGTGACATCTGCAAAGAGCTGGAGATAGAAAACCAAAAATGAAGCTTACATTTTGTTTTTCTCAAGCTTGAAGAATTGAAGAAAAAATCAAGCTTTGAGTGGCAATAGTGACGGATTCTACAGGGAAAGCATTAACCAATGCAGGAAATATCAAAAGAAAACAAAAGGAATATACAGTCATTATACCAAAAGAATTGGTGTGTCATCATCCATTTCCAGAGGGTGGATATGACTGGCAACCAATGGTATTGAAGGGTAAGTGGAATCTGCCTTGAAGGCATTGACAAAACACAAGGCTCCAGGAATTGATGGAATACTAATTGAGATAATTCAACAAACAAATGTAGCACTGGAGGTACTCATTTATGTATGTCAAGACATTTGGAAAATAGTTGCTTGGCCAACTACCTGGAAGAGATACCTATTTGTGCCTATTCCTAAGAAAGGGGATCCAACTGAGTGTGGAAAATATCAAATGATATAATTAATATCACACACAAGGAAAATTTTGCTAAAAATCATTCAAAAGCAACTGGACCAGTATATTGACAGGGAACTGCCAGAAAATCTAACTGGATTTAGAAGACGATGTGGAACAGAGGACATCTTTCCTGATGTTAGGTAGATATTGGCTAAAAGTAGAGAACACCAAAAAGATGTCTCCCTATATTTTATTCACTATGTAAAGGCATTTAACTATGTGGATAGCAATAAATCATGGGTAATATTATGAAGAATGGGAATACTAGAATCCTTAATTGTACTCATGAAGAA
Source organism: Pedetes capensis (assembly GCA_007922755.1). Taxonomy (NCBI): domain Eukaryota; kingdom Metazoa; phylum Chordata; class Mammalia; order Rodentia; family Pedetidae; genus Pedetes; species Pedetes capensis. The sequence continues at coordinate 55,124 of VMDO01013630.1, read as the reverse complement.
TCTATACATAGACCAAGAGGGAGTCATTCAAACAGAACAAGAAAACACTGTTTGGATTAAAGTCAGGAAAGGTGTGTGTCAGGGATGTATCCTCTCACTGTACCTCTTCAATCTCTTTGCTGAGCAAATAATCTGAGTAGACTTTATGATTAGCATTAGGATTGGAGGAAGATTCATTAACAACCTGTGTTATGCAGGAGCCACAACTTTGCTTGCTGAATGTGAGGAGAATTTGAAAGATTTACTGATGAAGATGAAAGAACACAGCCTTCAGTATGGATTGTGACTCAACATCAACAAAACAAAAATCCTTACAACTGTGTCAGTAAGCAAATTCATGAGAAATGGAGAACAGTTTGAAGTTGTCCAAGATTTTGTTTTACTTGGTTCAACAATCAACACCCATGGAAGCAGCAGTGAAGAAGTCAAAAGATGTATTTCATTTGGAAAACTGCTGCAAAAGACCTCTTTAAAGTATTGAAAAGTAAAGATGTCAAATTGAACACGAAGGTATGTAACTTATGCCATGGTATTTTCAGTTTATCATATGCTTGTAAAAGCTGTATGTTGAATAAGGGAGACAAGAGAAGAATTGATACTTTTGAATTGTGGTGGTGGAGATGAATATTAAATATACCTGGGTTGCTAAAAGAACCAACTGATCTGTCATAGAAGTGCTACCAGAGTGGTCCATGGAGAGCTAGATTGAGTCTTATGTATTTTGGACATGTAGTCAGGAGAGACCAATTCCTGGAAAAAGATGTCACGTTTGGTAGAGTCGTAGATCAATGAAAAAATGAAGATCGTCTACTAAATGGATTAACACAGTGGATGCAATAATGGATTCAAAAATAAAAAAGATTGTATGCATGCCATGATGTCAGAAAGTGTTTCATTCTGTTGTACACAGGGTCACTAGGAGTTAAGCCCAACTCAATGACACCTAACAATAATAACAAATTTTTCTATATCTCTGTAACATATCTACTCCATGAGATCCTCAGGTCTATTTTCTATTTCACTAGTTTTTTGACTTGTATCTGCTTTTTATACTGTCCATTGAGATCTAATTTCTATAACTATCCATATTATCTATTGATGCCATTGCTTCTTTTTAATTTACTCTTTTAATACAGTCTTATTCTTTCCTATTGTTTCAATTCCTTTTTCTTATCTTCAAGGATATTTGTTGTTTATTGCTTAGATTTTTCTGTAATTTAAATTTTAGGGATTATATTTATTTAATTTTACTAATGAAGTGTGTCCTTGTTTGGTTGTTAAAAATATTGATTTGTGAGATCAGCAGTAAGGATTATGTTTATGCACCTGCATGAATGTGTGTGATCATGTGTGTGTGCGTGTATGTGGGTGTGTGTGTGTGGTTGCAAGTGAGGTGAGAGTAGAGAGTGTGAGTGAGAGAGAGAGAAAATATTTCTCAAAAGGGGTTCTGAATTTATATTAGCTTATGCAAGCTTCCTGGGGTCAACTTTTTTGGTGTATTACCTGCTTTAATAATTCCCATTCTCCTCCAGAATGTGCAAAATCAAGTCCCCTTTGCTCATTACTCATGGTACCAATTTTCCACAGTGATGTTTTTCTCATTCCAGATCTCTAGAACAAGAGGCAATGTTTCTTGTCATTTCCCAGGGCCAATAGGTGTGTATTTTCTGTATCTCTTCAATGAGGATGAAACCCTGATAGTGATGGCTTTTTATATTCTCATTTCTACCTTCCTACTCAAATATATCCAAACCTTCATCTCTTTTTGTAACATTTGTTAAGTTTTAAACTTTATCCTCTAGATATTAAGGCCAATTTCCAGGTAACAGAACTCTCTTATAACACATGCACCTGCTTGATTTCAGGTCCATTTTTATTTCTAGCATCTGAGAATTTCTTTATTCTTATGAGTGCACCTATATATTCTTTCTCACTATTCCTGTGTGAGAAGATTGAGAAGAATTCTAGACTAGCTTAGTGACAGACTCATTCTAAAAGGAAACAGCAACTGAAAGTTCAGTTATTTTGTCTGAAAGTATGAGAATGCTGTTTGATTGTGCTACCAGTTGAAAAATGTCCCTAGGCCTAGGTCAGGCGATAGAGTGAAAATTATCCCCTGCAAAAATTTCTACTACTATCTTTAATCTGATCTTTCTTGAATTGAAGGTCCTATACTATTTTTCATGATGTGAAGTAACCATGTATATATATACCACCTGATACTCTTTACACCCAAGGAATACATACAGATTTTATTATTTTTATTGTATTTAAGTTGAGTATGGCAACCTGTGATTCTCAGTAGTTTGGCTTCCCTGTGAAAACTTAGGACTGATTCATGGGTTGTAGGTTCACTAGATCCAGACTGACACAGGACTGCTCTTTAAAGGGCGTATGACATATTGTTCCAGAGTCTTTGTTTTCCTCCCTGAATGTGGTTCTTCATTAGCTAGATGAGAGGTGCCTATGTCACAAACTGTTCAGATTTGAACAGTAAAGAAGAATAATGACAATTGATTTCTTACATCAGTGTTCTAGGCTTTAGACATATTATCTCACTTTTACTGATATAAACTTGCATTCTTTAGGTACTATGCTTGTTTTATAAGAATAGGGAACTGAAGCTCTGAGAAGATCATAAATTTATCCACAATCATATAATTTCATATGATATTCATGAATTCAAGCCATCCCCTCCTTGTATGATGATAATGAAGCAAGAGACTTCTGAAAAGATGGAAAGAAATTGTGTCTGTTGGGAAGAATTTCAGTTAAAAATTTCTCTTTATTACAGAGAAATAGAACTTTTCCAACCATTGGAAGGACTAGAAGTGAAGGTGCTAGATAGGCACCCCAGGAACAACTCACAGAGCAATAACATAACTGGGAACCACAGTCAGAAAGGTATGGAACCTGGAATCTACCACCAGGACCCTAGGTTTAGGGACACACATTTCAGGATCATTTAGGTCATGGAGTTTCTGTCACAGATGCTGGCTTCGTAATCATGCTTTGCCAGCAAAAACTTACTGTCCTTCATCTTGTCTCTTGATATCAGGGGCATCTACTACAGCAAAACCCACCACTTCCAAGGTTGTGCTTACCAAAATAGTCAATGAAAATGGTAAAATAGTGACCTTTGCCCCACTTTCATTTTAAAAATATTTCACTAGTATATCTGATATGACAAACTTATATCTGGACCCTAGCTGCAAAGGAGTCTAGCAAATATAATTTTTAACTTCATAGCCTGTACAGCACAGAAAGACACACTAAAAGAAATGTGAGATGAATATTGAGTACAAATTCATTGTGTTCACCTCACTAAGGTTAAACTGAAGGGAATATATCATGAGAGATATTTCTGTAGAGATATGAATATGGGGAACAGTGAATCCACCCAAGACAATAAGAGAACCTCCCTAAAAATAGACTGAGAAAACTATTTTCCTGGAAAATAGTTGATGGAAAACCTCCATAAGGTGACTGTGAGAGGTTACAGGTCTTCTTTGACCAGAGCAAAACTAGAATACACATTTTAAACCATATTAGTCTCCATGATTTATGACTGCTAGAAACTATTGTTTTTACCAAATTGAAGTAAAACTTTACTCATAACAGTTCTAATAAAAAATGAAACATACTAAAGTTCTATAAGTAAGTTTCAATAGTATTGTTAATGCTATGAATGTTTGTTGTTGTTGTTAGGTGCTATCGAGTTGATATCTGACTCATAGGGACCCTGTGTACAATAGGTGAAACACTATTGTCAGTGCTTCTCTGCTGTTCATAGGGTTTTCAATGGCGGATTGATTTTTGGGAATGGGTTGCTAGGTCTGTCTCCCAATACTATGAATTAGTGCATGTATATTTCACAGAGAAACTTTGAAACGTTTTATAGAAACTCATAATCAGAAAAACTATTGTCTTTCCTTTACATAATTATGAGTAACTTTCCCCAGAAATCATGCTATTAACTTTTTAATTCTTTTTAGGACTTCTAAATCATTTTTCGGCTGGGATTTAGCTCAGTGGGTAGAGCGCTGTGCTGCAGTCTCTGAGGTCCTGAGTTCAATTCCCAGCACCACAAAAAATGGGAGAAGGGCCTGGCAATCCACTCCCAAGGCAATCCCGAAACAGTCAGCCATTGAAAACCCTATGAGGGTCACTATGAGTCGGATACTGACTCAATGGCACCTAACAACAACAAATTATTTTTCCTCCGTGCTATACTATTAACATAAAGAAGAAGTTCATATTCTTAAAGGAGCCATTAAATCCTTTGCAAATATTTTTATGGCATCAAAACAAACTGGGAAGTAGATTGTGAAGTCGTGTTAAGTTTGCTGCCTGATACTCATTAGAATTATTCTACATTCTTCTTAGCCCTAGGCACATGGTCTCTGGTTATTTTCATGGCTGTTGAAGAGGAATTACCATTTCAAGTTTGTAGGAGTTACAGGGGAAACATGATAGGAGTAGCAGGAAGGAACGGCTTACTCATAAACAATCTATTGAAAGTTTGAATTGATTAAGTTTGAGTGGCTAAAAGGGAAGAGTGGGGAAATGTACTCTTTTCTTTCAGTTTCCTGTTGCATTATGTGGCTTCTTGAATGTTGCATAATATAAATCATCTTACCACTAGAAGACAAGTTTTAGCTTTGCAAACTCAGCAAATTTACTTAATTTCATTTTTCCAGTTGGATATCTGAATCAGTTCAGGCCAAGAGAGTATCTCATGTCACCTAATGCAATAAGTAGATCCTGGAGTATTCATGGCGATATCCACAATGTTGGCAGGCAAATGTTTCTTTTCCTCTGCCAAGCACCATCAGCATTATTTTTGGGTGGATCTGAATTCAAACAGCCCAGAGTTTCCATTACATTGTCCTAATTGTTAAAAGGGGGTTTGCAATAATTCTTGAACACTAGTCTGTTTAGTTGTACTCGTTACCATAACATGAGATTGAAATACTGCTTTTCTCAGTTGGTTTGGCCACAGTGTAGCAGCCAGCCTAGTAGCGTCAAGGCATTAGGAAGGCAAAGCAATCCCCAGTCAACAGTATGAATGGAACAATTCACACTGTTGTACATAGATATAGAGGTTAAACCCAAACACATGAAAAAGTGATGCTGGAAGCACTTGGGAACAGCTGGGCCAGATGAATAACTCAATTGGATGCCATGAGGAACAAATTAAACAACTGACTGGAGACCAGGCTGCGCCTGTGACAGACACTTTAATCAGGAAGTCAAAAGCTGATTGACAAGATGAAAAGCTGGATGACATGAAAAATGGAAACAGAAGGAACAACACAAGAAAAGGGCACCCTGGGTCAGCATGCTGACAAAAATAATCAAGTACGACAGGCCATAATCCAATCTTCGAATGTTTGGCATGGTGCTAGTTATGAGAATCTGCAGCCAAGAGGAAAGAAAACTATTATTAAGCAAAGAAATTATCTGGCTTTCTAGAACTCACTATTACATGTTCGTTCACTAGAGGATTTTCTTTTTCTTTTTTTTTTAAACAAACATAATAGCTTTTGTTGGGTTTCATAAGATCAATTAAAAAGTGCTAATATATCTGAATATGAAGCCCTAGAAAAACAATGTGTAATAACATTTCAAATTCATTGTTAAATAGGTAACATGCACATTGATTGCCTCAAACCACAAAGTAAAGAACCTTCTTGCACTCTCCTATTCAAGGCACAGAGGAAGAAGAGGTAGCAATTACTGAGGGGAGGTTTTTGTGGCCCACTTAATAACTCTTATACTGGATTCTTACTGCTAAATTACTGTTGGAATCCAAGGCTGAGCTTCATGCCAGAAAAGAAATTTGTCTGTGTTACTTGAATTATTTCTGATATATCTCAGAATTTCGCCTACAAACCACCAGATATATTTGTAGATAAACTGTCTGAAGAAGAATAGAATAATGATAGCTTATTTTTAAAAGACAGCATAAAAGTTTGTCATTCTTGGGACAAATGTGTGCATTTATATTATATGGCTTCAACTCACATAATACTTTTATTTCAAAAGTAGCTCATTTACCAGAGGAAGGCCCAGAAAAATAAGCACCTTGGCAGAGTTTAGACACTGTGACTTCATGCCTTTTCAATAAACTCATCTGCCCTTTGGAAAAATAGAAAGCTTGCAGAAAATATCTAAAGATCAGTTGACACTGTCTCCATGGGATTCCTATGCCAGAGTTAAGCCCACATCTCAAGAGAAAAGAAAAGATGTTTTAATTCATTATCTTAGTCTACTGGTTTTCAAACTGTGTTTCAAATCTCTGGGGGGTTTTGAAAGAAAGGTATGGTCACTGAGGACATGTTTCATTTGTATCTGCTCCATTACCTTCAGGTCCCACAGGTATTGGAGTTCTGGGGCATTAAAAACATTGTCGAAAGGTTTCCTGGCCTTGAAAATGTGTAAAATAGAAAAATATCACTTTGATGATATTACTCTTAGGTTAGTACCGTACTATTTGACTGAACATATTCAGCTCAAACCGGAGGACCAAGATGACATATTTCTCTTGGATAACATACCTTATAGAAAGCCAAACTGAATATCTTATCTATAGAACTCTAGGTGCACCTAGGTCATTGTTGATAATTTTTCATTTTATAGAATTTTCTCGAGTGCTTCACTACAGACCTTAAAGTTTAAATCTGACTTCTGCCATGTAGTTAAATTTGCTTGGGTCATGAATCTATACGGACTAGCTGCTTCTCCCCACTGCTTTGATGAATATATGTCTAAATTGTTGCACAAGTAAATGAAAAGGCTTTTAATTATGCTCTGAGTGCAGGACTAACCCTAGGTCTTATTAATGTAAAAGCATCTTAAAGGATGTTACAGAAATTTTAGTAAGTCCTCAAAACTAAAAGCCATAAAACATCAAATGTGGTTGGAGAAAAAAACATATCTACTGAATTTCTATTCTGGGTTCACTCTAAGCTTTTTGAAGGTCTGATCTACCATGCTTCACTCCTTTGCTACAAAAGGGTGTTACTTATATTAACCTAAAACATCCTAGGCTTACTTTACTTCTTAGACCTGCTTTTACTTGAATAATGTCTCCCCCAGCCTACAAACTCTGTGATCTCTGTGTCATTCTTACCACAACCTTCAGGGCCCAGTGTTTCTGTGTGCTCTATCTGGACTTTGTCATTTCCTCAGGTCTTTGCCTCCATCCTTGATTCAGCTATTGCAGTCTCCATCTTCCAGGTCACTCCTGATACTCACCCCATAAAATTCAATCCCTGTCCACCAGAAACTCAATCTTTCCCGGCCTCTCTGAGGACGGGGGACAGTATGATGTTCATTAGTAGTGAGGTGGAGAGGTGTGGCAGATTGGGACAATTGCACCTTACATGACAGTCCTTTTAATTCTTATTGTTTAGCATTTTCTTCAAATATCAGATGATGAGATAAGATATAATGTTTAAAACAGACAGTGCTAAAAACGTGAAGCATTTAGGGGAGAGAAAACCCAATAAACAATATGTTATAAGATACTATTGCCAGGCACAGTGGTGCATGCCTGTAATCCCAGCGGCTTGGGAGGCAGAGACAGGAGGATCACAAGTTCAAGACCAGAGGCAACCTGCATAACTTAGCGAGACCCTGTCTCAAAAAGTAAAAAAAAAAAAAAAGACATTGGCAGAGGGTGTAGCTCAGTGGTCCAGCACTTGCAGAGCATGCAAGTGTGAGGCCCTGGGCTCAACCCCCAGTACCAAAAAATAAAAAATAAAAAATAAAAATAAAAAATTAATGGCCAACCATTTTTCATAAATCCATATTTCTATTTTTGTATTAGCTATGCTTTACTATGCTGTGAAACAGGAGATAGAAATTTACCTATTACTATGTGTAAAGGTATAGGAGAAGGATGTGGCAATCCACCCCTGAGGCAATCCTGAAACAATCACCCATTGAAAACCCTATGAGAGTCGCTATGAGTCAGACAAGACTTGATGGCACCTAACAACAACAACAACAACATGTGCAAAGAATTTTAATACATTATATCATTTACAAGTATGATGAAGCATATATTTTAAATAATTTAAATAATCTACTGCTGGTCACAAAATGACTAAAGGGTAAGCCCATGATTCAAAACCAGGTCTCTTCATTCATCATATTAGGATAGGATGTAACCTAGAGACCCACAAGATTGAGGAGACATGCAAAACCCCATTATTGATAATGATTAAGTAAGTGGGAAGATCAGAGAATAAACAATCATTTGGGAAAACTCATATGAATCTAATGTCAGAGCTCAACACTAATACCCTACCATGGAGTCACAATCATAGTCAAGAAGTGAAGTTCAGAGATTAATGTTGAGTTGATCCACCAAGTAAAAATTAAACATTTACTCATTCAGTTGGTACTCTGCCAGGTTGTTTAATTACCACAAATTCCTCCTATTCCAATATGCATATTCCTTTGCATTCTTGTTTTGCTGTTCTTTCCATCGAGGCTTCCACTCCCTTGAATATAGTGAGGCCTTGTGGCTCTTTTTGGCTAAGGCAAGTAACAGCAGTCACAATGTACACCTTCCAGAGCCTAGGCCTCCTGGTGTCTTGGAGATTTGGTTCTTGCCCTCTTGGAATGGTGCACTGAGACCATCATTTAAAAAAGCCAATCTGGCCTAGTAGAGAATAAAAGATCACAGAAGAAAAGAGTGGAGACTTTCCAGACAATCATCAGTACCAGTGATCAGACATGTGAGTAAGGCCATTTTCAATCTTCTAGTGCATGAGTTAGCACGTGAAACCAGCACAGGAACATCCCAGGTAGCCTACTGAACTTTATAGGACATAAGAAATTATTGTCTTTTAAGCCACTAGATTTGAGGGTGATTTGTTCCACAAATGGCTAATTAAAGCAGAAATTGGTGCATAAACGTGAGGTGCTGTCAAAACAAACAAACAAAAAACAACAATAAAACCCAAAACATGCAGTAATGGCTTTGGTGATGGAGAGTGATTGGTGGCTAGAGAGGCAGTGAAGGGAGATGATTAGTAGATGATGGGAGATTAATAAAGAAATTGCTGCTGGAGTGTGGAGAAAGGATTGCCACTGTTATATGGTGGCCAAACAACTGGAAAAATGTTGCCTGTTAAAATTTGGAGATGAAATTTCTTCTTAATGAACTTGTGAGATTTCCAAAAAGAAGACTACAAATGTGAATTGACTTTTTATAGTTGTGGATAATGATGTGCAGGGAAAGAAAAATTAACTAAAGGAACAAATTTTTAGTTTGCAAGCAGAATTTACAGAATATATAGAAGGTCCTGAATGTGCTGGGTTGGAAAAGATTATAAAAGAAAATTAAACTGTGGGCAAGAAATTAATACAAGGATGCATTCAATACAATGTTGCCTCAGGCGTTGTTGTTGTTAGGTGCCATCAAGTCGGTATCTGACTCATAGCGACCCTCATAGGGTTTTCAATGGCTGACTATTTCGGGATTGCCTTGGGAGGGGATTGCCAGGTCCTTCTCCCTTTTTTGCGGTGCTGGGAATTGAACTCGGGACCTCAGAGACTGCAGCGCAGCGCTCTACCAACTGAGCAGGGGTAAAATGAAATAAAAGGTGTGGCTTAATACTCCGTCATAAGACCTTAGAATGATGTTTGTTAGACTTCTTACCTAAATGACAGATCTTCTACAATCCAGACATATCACCCAAATTTGATATATCATTCAACTTAGAGACTTCTCTGTCTTGACAGGAATAGTGGCCCTGGATGTTGTCTCTGATAGTGGACTTTAATCTGATTCATAGATAGCCCATGACAAATTTAAAGGGACTGTATTGACTTGTATTAAATGGAAACAGACAGCTCAAGAAGCTTCTGGGATATGAACTTCCAATCAGTAAAACTTGTTGAGAAGCACCAAATGTCAGACATATAAGGGAGACCATTTTGGATTTTCTAGCCCAGATGACAACCTGACTGAATAAGTGAGCTTGAGTGAAGCCAGCAGAGGAGTTGCCGAGCAGCCCACAGAATGGTGAAAATAATCTATTTTTAAGCAACTAAAATTTTGAGTGGTATATTATTAGCAATAATTAACTGAAACTATAGCAGACACCATGGTGTCTAAAATATACATGGTCACAACCTTATGGAAGTTTAGTGTAGTGGAGAGAATGGCATATAGAGAAATAAAAGTTCAATTACAAATGTGATAAATTCTATGTGGGGAAAGGATGAGGTGCTGTGAGCAGCACAGGAATCCCAGAATAAGATTTGGCCCCAGAAGGAGCAGGTGAAAATATTCAACAATGCCAAAGCAAAGGTCTAGAGAAGAGTCAGTGAAATTGGTCAATAAGGAACCAGGAAGAATGTAAGCATGTGTCATTGGCATTTCTAGTAAGAAGCCAGGGCCAAGGCCCAAATAGCTTGTCACTAAAAGAAAACAAATCTAAAGCTTTTAGCACAGGGTACAGTGCATGGTAGGCACTTGGTGTCAGCTATTATTGCTTTTATTTTATCATTTTGGAATGACATGGGAATGTGCAATTATAAGCAAGTTTAAAAATAGAAATGTAGTCTATTTTTGGGAAGAGTGGGTGAAAAGAATAATCACTACAATGCTTCTATACCCAAAGCAATACTGAATCTATAACAGAAAACGTTGAACATAGGTTTGTGATCCCTTATCTGAAGTTTCTGAGGCCAGATGGGCTTCAGAATCCAAGTGGTGTAGGATTTTAGAAAGGTAAATTAAAATTCCTACTTTTTTTTCTTCTTCAGTTTACACTGTTCTATAAATTATGTAAGATGATGAATGAGTAAGCAAAAGTGATTTAATAGCTGCATAATGGATATACTAAATGACTTATTACTCTGTACCCCACTAACATTTATAAAGAAAAGTGAAGAAAAGAAATTAACGAATGTCCCACACATTATATAACACCTCCTGCAGTATCTAAGGCAATCCCTGATCACTACATGTAAGCAGAAAAATGTATGGCTATTCACATCATAAGAGATAAAAAGTATTCAATCATTAAGTTTGTTAAAGTAAAAAAAAAAAGTTTAAAAAAATGGTGGATTTCCAGAAGGTTCTTGACTTCAGAATTGTGGATAGAGTTGTAAACTTGGAAAAACAGTGCATGAGATTGGTCATTGACATCTTAATGAGCTCAGTGGATCTCTGCTTGTCCAGGGCAGCTGCAGAAATCTGTTTCAGCTTTACAAATTGACAGAAGTAAATCACACACTGTATTTTTCATACTATGGTCCATTTCACTGGCTTCATGTTGGTACAGCTGGAGTAGAGCAGATTCAGATCAATGTGAATGTATGTGTAACCCTTTCTGAACCATGCCAGCAGTCTTAGAGAATACCCATGAGTATGAAGGATAATAACAATATTTTGAGTCCTTACCCCGTTATTGCATTGTTATGCCTGGATTCCCACCTTCTCATTCCTCACCTTTTAAGTCCTGTCTCAATTTGAGAATGCCAATAGCTTACAATCTCTCTTGAAAATTTGTTGTATGGCTTGGCTGCTCCCAAAGATGTTGATGGTGCCATACCTCTTGCCTCATATGATTCCTGCCTGTCACTTCATTCCCCTCTATGTTTTCAGATGCAGCCACTGCCAGCTTGGAAGGGGATTGACTTCTATTGTTCATTTCACTCTTTAGATGTTTCAGCCTAAGTAAATTAATCTCTCTGTGTTTTCCTCTCTCTCCTTTCTCTCTCTCCACTCCCCATATGTATAATATATATATGTAACATCTACATATATGCGTATGTGTGTATATATATACATATATATGTGTGTATATATAGCCATAAGTGATTCATGAATTATGTATGTATAATAATGTATAGTATCTAGGTATGGATAACATCTACGTATGTGTGTATCTATGTATAGATAGAGAGATAGATAGATATGCCATAATTGATTCATGAGGGTGATCCCTCATGGCTTATTCACCTTTAAAGATTCCACTTTTAAATTCTCTTACATTGGAAATTAAATTTCAACATGAGTTTTGGAGCAGACATTCAAATCATAGCAATACTGCTTTTTATTCCAACTGGAGGCTGCTTTACAGAAAATTAGTTCTGTGGTCTTCATCTGATAGCCCATAGTCTTTGTGTCTCTAAATTAAGCCTTGGCATATATGAGTGGCATATGGTTTAGTGCATCATTGTAAAGACTATTACCCATCATAGAGTCTTTCAGTCCTTCTAAAGTGCACAGAGAAGTTGCAGATGTGCTGAGATAACAATGAAGAGAGTCCAGAGGTGACTCTGCTGAGCAGTAGCTGAGATCTTCACTCTGTCCTTCCTTAGCTATTTCAGTAGCCTGTAAGGTTGGCTTCTGATCACCAATGACTCCCCTTACCACCACCATTCCCTATTGCCCTAGAATGCTTACTCTGTACTTGATATGCCAGTGATTCATCACATTTTCCATCTCACAACAGTTATAGAAGATGTTAATATTTTAAAGTATACTTTGGAAAGGAAGGTGGCTGTTCTTGGCCAGAGGCATTTAATCTGGGATCTCTGGGGATCCAGGCTCTGTTGTCTGACCCAAATCCGAGAAGATAAATTTCTCAGCACATCTGTAACCCATCTACTTACTTCACAAGGAGCAAAAAACTCTTGATGTGCAATGATCTATACCATGATGGACCAAGCCACATTTTGCTATCATCTTTTCAATTACTCCATACTGCTGGTTCCAAAAATTAAAATTAAAAGTAGCTCCTTTGTGGGCCCATGTTCTATACTTTCTTTACCAGATACATTTTGCTAATTGTCTCCATTCAATTGTCTTTCAAACCATGCTCCTCCTGTTTCTCACACTGGAATGCCCTTCTTGTACCCTTCCTTGGTGAACTCCTAAGTAAATCCCTTTTCAAATGTCATCATCTTGAGGATGTTCCCAGCTCTTCCAAGCAAATTGAAGTTCTCTCCTCTATCAGAGCATATACAAATATATTTGTTGTTGTTGTTAGGTGCCATGGAGTCGGTATCCGACTCATAGCGACCCTCTGTACAACAGGGGAAACACTATTGTCAGTGCTTCTCTGCTGTTCATAGGGTTTTCAATGGCAGGTTGATTTTTGGGAGGGGGTTGCCAGGTCCTTCTCCCAAGCCTACAGCTTCTGGTGTTTCCTGGAGGTCTCCCATCCAGGTACTAACCAGGCCTGACCCTGCTTAGCTTCCGAGAGCTGACGGGATCGGATGCCACAGAGCTACAGCTGCAGGCATACAAATATATAGTTCACAGTATTTATTACATAGTTCCCTAGTAGTTGTAAACAACTGTAGAGTAGAGGCTATGTTTTCTATATATTTCATTATATTTTTTGCAGTCTGCAGCTATAGCCCTGAGGCATCTGATCCCGTCAGCTCTCGGAAGCTAAGCAGGGTTGGGTCTGGTTAATACCTGGATGGGAGACCACCTGGGAACACCAGAAGCTGTAGGCTGGGAGAAGGACCTGGCAACCCCCTCCCAAAAATCAATCTGCCATTGAAAACCCTATGAACGGCAGAGAAGCACTGACAATAGTGATTCCCCTGTTGTACAGAGGGTCGCTATGAGTCAGATACCGACTCCACAGCACCTAACAACAACAACATTTTTTGCTGGGCTCTCCATAGTCCCTGCCTAGTTCAAAGCTCAATAAGATTTTTGTTTGTTGAGCCAGTCATACAAATTAATGGGTTTCATTATGAGATTTCCATACATGCATATCATTGTACATCAAATCAAAATTATGAGAGAAAAGATTTCTTGGAGTCTCATAGAGGATCACAAGCATGACAGTGGTGGTGCATGCCAGTAATTTCAACACTCTGGAGGTCAAGGCAGGAGGATCATGAGTTTGAGGCCATGTGCTACATGGCAAGTTCCAGGACAGCCTAGGCTACATGATGAGACCGTGTTTCAATAAACAAGAAAGATTTTTGCTGACAGATGAATGAATCAATAAATGAATGGAGAAACTATGTATTATATCTGCATGAGTCTTTGGATATGACTTGAAATCTTATTGCTTAATATTTTCGTTATGCTGAAATGACATTTATCCTCTCTTTTCCTAAATAGAATGCCTTAAAATACAAAACAGCAAGCCATTGCAATTTTATTGTTATTATGTCTATGGTCACCATGTTATTGAACTTTGATCATCCTAGAAATTTATGTTGAACCTATACAATTAGATCAAAGAATCTTATCAACAGAGCTTTTGCACATACCATACCATCAGTTTCTCTCTAATAACTCTTTGTTTATCACAACAATCTAACATGATAGAATTAAGAACAAAATCATAGAAACAACTCATCCTGCAAGGCTGGGAATGAATGAATTTTTAGAGTTTGTGTTAAGTAAAAAGTCTTGTAAAGAAACCAGTATCTAAAGGTCTAAAAGTTTGAGGAAATATAGGTTCAACATCATGTAAGTGATAGACTGATTCACACTTTTATGCTTTCTGGTCATTAAAAGTAACCCAAATCATAGCAATCTATAAGGAAATTTATGCATCGCATTTTCAGTAGCTATTTTTTCCCCCGTAAGTGGCTAATGGGATTTTCACGTCATTATAATTTCAACGCAAAAGAGGAAAACTCTCCAGCAGATGGATTGACACAATGTCTGCAAGAATGGGCTTAAACATAAATAAGATCGTTTGCCTGGCACAGAATTGACAAGTGTTTCGATCTGCTATACATAGGGTCACTATGAGTCAGACTTGACTCGACAGCACCTAACAACAACAACAACATAATTTCTTGCTTTTCTCTTTCGAGTATTTTAAGAACTTGCCATTGTAGAATTTATTGTAGCCTGTAGTATAAATGTGGGTTGCAACAGCGCATGAAAGCTGAAGCATGCTATGTGTGAACTAAGCTGCCATGGTCACATTTCTAATTCTTTTTTTTTTTTAATCATTTAATTATACATGAAAACTATTAGTAATGAGGGTCAAAGTATTTGATCTCTCTTCTCTGGTGTTCCAGGAGGGACACAAAGTCACACAAAAGGTTGAATTTTTCTCTGATTGTTACATTATGGCACTCAAACAATTTTAGAGGTCAAACTAATAAGAGAACATGAAAAAATCTGCATAATTTTTAATCTATAAGGAAGCACTTTAATTAAGCTTATGGTTGATATTTTTTGCCTGATAAATATGTTTCTTGAAAGCCTGTACGCATTTATGCACATTGCATATGTAATATGTCTATTTATATCTGTCTACCTATCTATTCTGGGAGAAGGGCCTGGCAATCCACTTCCAAGGCAATCCAGAAACAGTCAGCCATTGAAAACCCTGTAAGGGTCGCTATGAGTCGGATACCGACTCGACGGCACCTAACAACAACAACAACAACCTATCTATTCACCCATTCATCCTTTCTTCCGTCTGTCTGTGCGCACACACATACACAAAGTGCTAAAATAAATCTAGAGGTAACTTTATAGTGATTTTATTTAGGCTATTTATATCTGGTTGTTCTATGAAGACTTTCTGAAGAGTTGTTTTTGTTGTTAGGTGCTGTCGAATCAGTCCAACTCATAGTAACCCTATGAACAACAGAACAAAACACTCCCAACACTGCCATGATGGGCACTATTGTCAGTGCTTCTCTGCTATTCACAGTGTTTTCAAAGATGGATTGTTTCAGGAGTGGATTGCCAGGTCCTTCCCCCTAGCCTGCAGAACCTGGTATTCCCAGGTGGTCTCCCATCCAAGAATAACCAAGCCAACCCTGCTTAGCTTCCAAGATCAGGGAGGACCAGATGCTAGGGTGCTATGGCTGCAGACTTTTGAAGAGAGGAGATATATAATCACATGTACCAGAGACACATGGAAGAGATGGATAGTAAACATACAAAAAACTTTCACTTTCTTGGGAGGAGATTTTTTTTTAATTACTATCCTTATAAATGTAGAAATGTCAATTTTCCACATAATTATGTCCTTAACACTTCCTAGCAGTATATTATTCCTCTTGCCCAGGCCAAACCACTCTATTTGGCATCATGTACATTTTTAGATTAAATGAATTTGTTTTGAAATTAAGTATAAAATCTTATTTTGGACTTTTGTATCAGGTTGATGCTCATGGAAATTATGATGGTTAATATTCTAATTTGTGCTTTTAAAATGCTCCCTGGGATCACAGGTTCAGATTGCAGCAGCCCTTTGGAGAAACATAAATTGAACATCCTGTTTATTCTGCAAAGGTCTTTTAGATGAAGCCTTAAAAACAGTGAAGACTCCCTACAATTTTCTCTGAGGGCATGTCTTCATTAGCATTTCAATAATTCAACCTTCTCTTTGTTTCTTTGAAATTTCTTTAATCTTTGGCATTGAAATTCCTAAAATGTACTGTATATCATGGGATTGTGGATCTTTGTGCAGGAGTGTTACTATTGTACTATGCGGATCTGAGGCAAGATTGAGGACCCTTCCTAACAATGACAATTACTGATTTGCTGTAAAAGTGGTCAATTAAAGGCCACTTACAAGTGAGAAGTAACTTCATTTTTTTCCCTCAGGGAAATATGTAATAGTTAATTATATATCTTTAGTAAAAATAAATTTAAATATTAGGCATGCTCATTAGACATGCTCATTGTAGAGCGATAAAATTTTACAAGAGTAGATGAATTCACCCAGCAATTTCATAGCTTACATATAGTTACTATTAAATTTTTGTGTACGCCCCCTCTGACCGGTGCTATGGGTATAGCACATATAGGAAACATACAAAAATATATTTATATTTAAATTAAGAAGGAAGAATCTGCAAATAGTGTGTCCATATGCAACTTAAACATCCCTTGGATATCACCAGCTTCTGCATTATAGGAAGGTCAATTTAACAGTGGTCACCAAAACAGTACACCTGGTCAATTATCCCAGCTTTCAAACACAGGAATATTCTTAAGTGTACTGGAGTCTGAAAGATGTCACAGATGGCAGTAAGAGAGGAGAAACAATGGAGTAAAATCTTACATAATTTGAACCAGTCTTTGTGACTGAAATTTTTCTGCTCTGTTATTCTCACCATCCATTGCTACCTCTTGTTCCATATTGATGTCATCTGCAACACGTTGGATCCCACCTTGTGGTAGTAACTTCTCCATTTCTCCCTAAGAGTCTCTCTGACATATCTTGCAGCTTTATTATCACCAGGCTCATAGTGTTGGCCTGATGCACTCTCAGTTTTTGTACACAACTTTCAATGGAAATTTTTACAGCAAGGATTTCAAATGGATTTTGATATGGTGTTCTTTTACTTTAACCAATTTGGTAGATAGACGTCAACTGTGGCTGCCAATTAGCTCTTGCATGTCTACTTCTCCTAACACAGAAATGAACACTATTTCTTTTTCTTTTTCTTTTCTTTTCTTTTTTTTTTTTTTGTTTTTTGTTTTTTGTTTTTTGTTTTTTGTTTTGTTTTGAGACAAGGTCTCATTGTGTATCTCAGGCTGATCCAGAACTCACTATGTAGACCAGGCTGGCCTTGAACTTGCAGTGATCCTCCTGACTCTGCAGTGCTGGAATACAGACATGAGCCACCACATCTGGCACTATTTCTCTTCCTTTTGAGTCAGCTTGGCTTGTGACTTGTTTTGACTAATAGAATTCAATGGAATTGGCATTCTGTGACTTCTGAGAACAGGCTTAAGAGATCTATCAGCTCTCTCTTGCTTTTTTTCTTGGGACCCAGCTGACACACTGGAAGGAAGTCCAAGCAAAACTACTGAATGATTAGAGCTCACATGGAGAGAGACACTGGTCATTAAAAATCCATCTTAGGTGTCCCAGAGCTAGCCATGCTCTCAGATGAGTGTAGCTTCCTGAGTGACTCCAGCTGATGATCATATGGAGCCAAAGAAATGCTAAACTCTGTCCTGCCCACATTCCTGAGCGGCAGAATAATGAGAAATAATAAAGTATGGGTATCTGTGATAGATAACTAAAACGAATGTACAACTATGAATCAAAGTTGTGTTTTGTTGCATATTTTAGAAGCTACTTTTCATGCATAAAATAAACCATGATACTACTTTCCACAACTGAGAAGCATATTTCTTATTTGTATAGCAGAATCGTCAAGATAAGTAGCTCAAGGCTAGTGTACACGTTTTATTGTTGTCAGGCTCCAAAATTGCTTCTTTCTGCTCTACCCTCTGAACATGGAATTTTTCACTCTAAGTTCCCTTCATGATCTAATACAACTGCTAGAGGTCCAGCTATTGCAGCCACATTCCAACTAGCAGGAAGAAAGCCAAAGAAAGGGCAAAAGAGGCATATTGCCTGGTTGAGTCAGCTCCCTTGAAGGAGTCATTCTGCAAGGCTGATAAAATGCTTCTTGTGTCCAGAATTTAGTTACACAGCCATACTGGCTGCAAAGGAGGCTGGGAAATTTAGTTCTTTAGCTGAGTAAAACACCAACTTATGCAAAATGGGGCTTTTACATAAAGGCAAAAGGAGCCAATGGGTATCAGGTAGACAATTAGGAATTTTTAAGGCCCATCCCGTAAGTATTTCCAGGGTACAGAGGCATCACTGACCCCTGCTTTAGTGAAATTTCTCACAGAGCCCAGTACTTTGGCTAAGCCACCTTTTATTCTGGCATTCATATTTGGCATTCAGTAGCCAATGCATTCCTCTTCTCTTTGGGTGGTTTTTCTCTCAGAGGCTCCATTGTTCCTCTTTGTAATATGGCCCTTGTCAAGAGCCTCTGTTCATCAGACAGTCAGGAGGTCTTTGCGCTCATTAATGGATGGATTTATGTCTTTTCCTATGAGGTTGGAATAAGTAAAATCAGGGGATTACCTTCCCTCTCAGTGGTACTTAAAGGCTTAGATCACACAGATGACCTCCAAGAAATGCTGACTGATTTCTAACAAATACAAGTTGAATTCTGGCCCCAACTCCCTAAAGGTGTGCTTGTGTCTTATGTAATACTTAAATATTTATGGAGAAATAAGGCTAACAAAAAGAATGTGATTGAAAAGAATGTGATAAATAGGAAGTAACAATAGAAAAACAAATAATCAAGGGTAAGGAGAAAGAGAGAGACTAAGTCACTTAGTTCCTTGCACTTAACAGCCTGTTTCTCTTCTCAGGGCCTTTACACCTCCTATTCCCTTGCCAATAATGTTTTCTCTCCCCCACATCACCAATTACTTTCATCAGTCCTTTAGGTTTTAATGTTAACATGCTTCTCCTGAGAGATTTTCTTTGACAAGTGGATCTTAAGTTGATATGTTCTAAATCTCTCTCCTGTATCTATCCCCTTTCTTTTCCTTCACTGCTCTTATCTGATAATTACTAATTCTGTATTCAGTGTTTATCTATTGAATATCTGCCTCCTCTCTGGACTATAAGCCCACTTTACCCTCCTCTTTTTTTACCTCTGCCTACTAAACACATGGTACAATATCTGCCATTTCACAGATGCTTGATAACTATTTGTCAATAAATTAACAAGAGAGGGGAAGTTCAGAATGAGAGAGAGAGAGAGAGAGAGAGAGAGAGAGAGAGAGACTGAGAGTCTCATCTTATTCTGATAGAAGCAATAACTGAGAAGTCTCTCAACTTCCCAGCCTGTTCGTTTGTCAGTTAAGTTGTTTAAGTCTTCAGGCAGGCCATGCAGAGCTCCGATACAATAGGCATCTTAAGGCGAGGCTGTTCTGAGAGCAAGAGTTTCCTCATCCCTAGTTTAAGAGAGATCTGTCTACATGTCACAGTATATATAAACCAAAATTAGGGATTTTTAATGTGGAAGCAGTTCCCAGTTCCATTGAATTTTCTGAAATAACAAAATACTATCACTGAAATAAATAATAATACTATCAATATTTTAACAAATGATGATAAAACATTGTTATTCAAACTGGCTAGAAACATCTTAGATGGGAGTGCTTTGTCAATGATTGTGCATTGGCATGGCAGAAGATGGTTATTCTTACATCTTTCAATACAAGTCATGTGTTATTTTGAGAAATGCCCACCTACTAGACTCTATAGGTTAGAAACTTCCCCAGGCTATGCCAGTATATAAAGCAATCAAACTGCCTGGATAGCTGGTCATCTGGTGCAGAAGGTGTAAGAACAGGATTGAATCTGGAAAGGAGTAGGACAGTTCAGGAAAATGGGAAGTCAGTCCAAGTACTAGAGAAATGTCACCAATGAAGTTGGATTTAGCTTCACTGGTTTTCCGTGTCAATTCTTAATGACACACAGGGTGTTCCTCTTATTGCACCATAGCATCTCAGATTTCCTTCCTCTTCTCTTTTTCCCAGACCTTTACAATCTGAAA
This sequence comes from Pedetes capensis, assembly GCA_007922755.1. Taxonomy (NCBI): domain Eukaryota; kingdom Metazoa; phylum Chordata; class Mammalia; order Rodentia; family Pedetidae; genus Pedetes; species Pedetes capensis. The sequence continues at coordinate 34,763 of VMDO01013630.1, read as the reverse complement.
AGTCCAGTATCAATGATTCAGAGTTTTAAAGCTTATGACTTGAAGGTGATCAGCACATTCAGGATAATGGACCTGAATGTCAGTGTCGATTGATAGCTGCTAAACCAGGTTTGTTCTTTGGATGTGGACATGAGTTAATTCTCTATTTTCTGTCCACATGTCCATTTTCTTGTCACCTCATGCAGGAACACACTTTATATACTACTGACAAATTAACTTCTTTGATCATGTCACTCACTTTGTTCAAAAAAACCTTGAATGATCCTCTGTTATCTATAAGGGCTTAAACGTGTTAGCCTGGTTTTCAAGGCCTGCCACAATCTGTCTCTGTTGTGAACTGCTCTTGCTAGTGAATTTTGTGTGGTACACAGAAAGATTAAAGAGACAATCTCAGTAAAAGAGATCAGTTTTCTAATTGGACCCTCAATGGTTTGGTGTAAAAATCATAATTCATTTCAGTAACTGATCCTCCTAGACTCGCTACACATATTAAATGTTCCAAGCATTTGCAGCATCAGTAATGTTCAGCTATAGGAATTATGCAGAAATACCTTCCATCTTGGCAAGTACATGAAATAGTAAATCCTTCTGTAGGCAGTTGAGACTACTTGGAAAATTTAAACATAGTACTATATCCAGAATAATATAGTGATCTCTCACCATGCTGGATATGATCATCAGCAAGCAATGATTTAGAAAATGAGAATGATTTATATTTTTATTTTTGAGCAGTAAATTCTTTCTTAAATTTATGGAAGGATTAAGATTTATATAGAAGACTCTAGTTTCCATCATGCAGTAGTAATCTTAATAGCCACTTTCAAATTCCATTCATCTTTACACTAGCCACAAAAGCATTTGGAGACTAAAATAAAGATTAAGATAGTGATTTGGATTAAATGCTTAAAATTTTGAGTTTTAGCCTCAAAAATTAAACCCAGATGGGAGGTGTTTCTAAGATAAATTCACCTTTCATGATGCATGGATGACATTTTATTTTGAAGATGTGCCACATTAGGCCCTTAATGTTCTATTATTCTACTCTTTCAATTATAAACCTATAGATAGATTTATAGATAGATTTATGCCTTAAAAAGTTAGATCCACCTAAACTAATCATTGTTGCATTTTGTCTGTCTAGACTTTCTTCTGCAAAGGTCCATAGGATCTGTCAAGGTCCATAGGATCAAACCCCAGCTCTCAGTATTTTTTTTTTCATTTATTTTTATTAGTGTATATTAATTGTACAAAATAATGGGTTTATTATGACATTTTCATATGCCTATATGTTGTTGCTGTTGTTAGGTGCCATCAAGTTGGTGTCTTGCTCATAGTGACCCTACGTACACCAGGTACAACACTATTGTCAGTGCTTTTCTGCTATTCTTAGGGCTTTCAATGGCTGATTGTTTTTGGGAATGGGCTGCCAGTTCCTTCTCCCAAGCCTACAGTACCTGGTGTCCCTAGGCGGTCTCCTATCCAAGTATTAACCAGGCCTGATATCTGATAGGATCAGATGCTACAGTGGTACGGCTACAGACTATGCCTATATAATGTACTTTAAGTCATATTCACCCCTTCCACTATGATCTCCTGTTCATCCTTGTCCCCTTTCCCTTCTAAACTAAAATTTTCCCCCTTCTGTATTCATGTCCTTTTTTTTAAGTGCTAGGGTTTGAACCCAGGGCCTCATGCATGTTAGGCATATGCTCTAGTACTGAGCGCCTATAGCCATAGCCCTGTGGCATCCAATCCCATCAGATCTTGGAAGCTCAGCAGGGTCGGGCCTGATTAGTACCTGGATGGGAGACCGCCTGGGAACACCAGAAGCTGTAGGCTTGGGAGAAGGACCTGGCAACCCCCTCCCAAAAATCAATCTGCCATTGAAAACCCTATGAACAGCAGAGAAGCACTGACAATAGTGTTTCCCCTGTTGTACAGAGAGTCATTATGAGTCAGATACCGACTTGACGGCACCTAACAACAACAACAACAACAACTAGTACTGAGCACCTCCAGCCCCCTTTATTATTTTTTATTTTGGGGGCAGGGTTTTGCTAAGTTGTGTGGGCTGCCTCTAGCCTCAAAACTGTGATCCTCCTGCCTCACAAGGGTTACAGGGATGCACCACCACACATGGCTCATGTCCTTTTTTTTTTAAAATCTAGATTCCACATATGAGAGAAAATATGCAATATTTCTGCATCTGGGTTTTTCATTTAACATGATAACCTCAAATTCCATCTACCTTCTTGCAAACAACATTATTTTGTTCTTCTTTATGGCAGAATAAAACCCTATTCTGTATACATACCACATTTTCTTTATCCATTCATCTGTTGATGGGCACCTAGGCTGATTCCATAATTTGGCTATTGAATAGTGCCCCAGTAAACATGGGTGTACACATATCTCTATCATACATTGGCTTAGATTGCTTTAGATATATAACCAGGCCAACTTTTTATCTTTAATATGTGTTAGGATGTAGAAAAATTACCTAACCTCTGTATGTCTTGTTTTTTTTCATGTATAAAATGGAGATAGCAATAGAGGTGCTGTGATTATTAAATGGGGGCATATGAATTGTTTGGCACATAGAAGATCAACAAGGGTCAATAGTTATTATTGAGTAAAATTCTTCGCATTAGGGAGTTGTAATTGAGATGGAGAGACTTCAAAATTCACAACCTTTAGAGACCAGAGAAGTAGTGAAATATGAGATTTGGTAGGAGAGATTGGTGGCATCTGCAGAGAACTACTAAGAATGTGTTCTATTTAAAGCCTTCAAAACAAAACAAAAGAAAACACTGCATGCTAGCTAAACAAGGCACGTTTGCTGGCCAGGCTTCTCCAGGCCTATGGATTGCTCACAATTCCAACCCTTAAGTAGCAAAGCCAGGGTTGGGAGCTGAGGCTGGATAGTTTCCTTTTCTACCTTGGCTTCTGTTTCCCAGGAGAAACATGGAAAATGGAGACTCTTTCTATGACAAACAGTCTATCTAAATGTAGAGAAAAGAAGAATAATGATTTTTTAAGTATTTTATTTGTATATGTGAGTGGAGTCCAGAGTAATAAATCATTTGACATACACATTGTGCAACTATTAAATCAGTTTTGCTTAGTGATTTTTAAAATCTTTTCACAGTTTTTAAAAGGTACATAAATAGTAAAGGGCCAGTTCTCGTGCTTGAGAAAACTGGGCACTGCACTATGGTTCCTGAAGGGCATATGCTGGTAGAAGCAGAAAGGGCTGCCCAGAGGAGAAGTGGGCTCTGGATTCTAGGGGCAGAAAGGAGCCCAGGTTGAGTAGAGGGAGCAAGGCAGCTGGGATCAGAAGAGCCAGGCAGCCCCTGTGGGCTGGTGTACACAGGGGATAATAGAAAGGCCTTTTGTTTAGTTGAAGTGAAGAACCAATTAATAGCAAGCATTCTTGTCCTGGGTGGGAATATGACAGTGTCTCAGAACAGGTGATGCTGAGGAGCCCAGAGATGCTGGAGGTAAACTGTGGACTATAGCCAGGTGGAGAAAAAACAGACTAACACAGGCAAGCAGGTATTTTTGTTTCTCTAGAAGTTTTGTTTCCTACTTTTTTCAGGAAAACTGAATTCTTATTTGCTTCTCTGTCATTCAGATTATCTGAGTTCCTGATCTAACTTATCATGTTGTATGTGGCAAATTACCATTTTTCAAATTTACCATGTGACTAACACCTCTCCCACCAAGAGGGAGGGTCTCTGTTCCCTTTCCTCAAAGCTGGTCACAGCCATTGCTGTAACCCATGGCACAGGGCAGAAGGCAGGCTTTGGGGTTTCTGAGGCTGTCATGAAAAGGAAGCAACTTTCACCTGGCTCTCTCCTTTGCAATAAGCTGCTTTGGAGCTCTGACTATTGTTTTGGGGACACCAATTGGAAAGATCATATAGAGGTAGAGACCCGTGCCCCAAGAGGTCTCATTGCCCCAGCTGAGAGAAACACCCCATGTTCCACACCCATGACGGGAGAAGCCTTAGAGAGGTCCTCATCCCCAGATACAATATGATTTTAACCCCACAAGAGATGCCAGGCCAGAGCTGCCCCATATTCCTGACACACAGAAGCTGTGGGAGATAAAAAGAACTAATTGTGGTTGAGTTCAGTCACTCCATGTTGGGGTAACTAGTTGACTAGCAGTCCACTGATATATTGATACATTTCTGTATCTCCTTTCACTTAGGTTGTGATCTCTGAGTTTCTAGGCCCAATTGGTAAGTCAAGACTTGATTTGTCCTGGCCTTGGTTTGAAAGTCCGATTTTTCACATTTCTGTCCTTGAACTTTACCCCTGATTCCACTTAACCCTTCTGTTTACATCCAGTTTAGGGAAGTTGTAAACAAATATGCCCACAAGGACTATTCACTAAGTACTAGCAGAGAAAGCAGATCGGGAGACGGGCACAGGCAGTAGAAAGAATCCTAGTAAATTAAAGGGTCCAAGTCATACTACTCAGCTCTGGAAGATGGGACCATGGGGATGTAGGTCTAAAAATGCCAGATTATCTTACTTTTTTCAAAAGAAGCTAGAAATCTATATTTTTATTAAAAAAATCTTCCAACTTGGAAAAACTGCTGCTCCAATTTGAGTTGTTGTTGTTGTTGTTAGGTGCCGTCGAATCGGTATCCGACTCATAGCGACCCTCATAGGGTTTTCAATGGCTGACTGTTTCGGGATTGCCTTGGGAGTGGATTGCCAGGCCCTTCTCCCATTTTTGTGGTGCTGGGAATTGAACTCAGGACCTCAGAGACAGCAGCGCAGTGCTCTACCAAGTGAGCTAAATCCCAGCCCCCAATCCAATTTGAGTAACACTGTGCTAATTAAACAAAATATATCTACTGGCTGAAATTGGCTGTGAGTTGCCGATCTGCAGCCTCAAAAAGGTGTCTTAGCTATTGTAGATGCTGGGAAGATCTGAAATTCAGGATAAAGAAATTCCAGTTTTACTAGTGATGATGAAATTTCTGAAAAAGGCGACAGAATAAAAGTCATACTTCTAGGGGGCAGAGATAAGTGCTGCTGTTGGTGGAGCGGCATTCAGTCTGCAGGCCATTGTAGTAATTGGATAAACCTGTGTGCTTGCTGAGGGAGCCTACACAGTCGTTGAGACAGCCAGTATGGCCAACACAAGATACACACTTCTTGCGGTGCCAGGTATGGACACCATGACCCTTCTGTGAGACTCAAAAAGATACTGTTCTTAGCATGAGGTCCTATCAGCATCTACCTGCCTCCCCTTTAGACATTTGTTATCTATCTCAGAGCTGCTTGGGAGCCCAGTACTGATCTTCCTCATCATTCATGGTTGCCCTAGAATCTATCCTCTTTCCTTGCTTCCTAGAAAACATCTGTCAGTTTGGATAGACTTTGCCACTCCCTTCCCTGAGCCCCTCTTTTCCTTTGGTTAATTTGGCTCATTTTGAAAACAAAGCCTCTTATTTCTACCCTGGGACACAGACAGCTACAAACTGAGTAGCCTCTTGGGTGGGAGTGGGAGTCTGGAAGAATGGTGGTACTAATACCTTACACTATTGAGTTAAAACCTCACTAAATTATCTCAGTAAATTATGTGATCAGAAGAATGAGCTCCTTCTCAATAAATGCACACAACACTCTGCCTGGAGACAAATGCATGCAAGGTTCACACACACAACCCCACACACATAAACTACTCTCCATAAGGCAATGGAAAAGAGGGGCTGAGATTAATGAAGTTCTTTCAGCCTAGCCCATGTGGGCTGGCATTAATCTGCATGGATAGAACTCGTGGCATTTATTGTATTAGAGTACACATTTTAGAAAAGTGATTTTGCTTTTTGTTGCACCTGATAACCTGGAAAATATAGTCATCTGTACTCTGTTCCGAGGCGATAGTGCAAATCAATAAAGAGTTTCCATTGATGGCTCTTTCGCGGACTCTAGCCACAATTGAACTCTCTGTTTCCATCACTCGCTCACCCCGTTGTGTACAAAGAAGCAGATATGCAATATAGCAGGAGACCCAAGAAAAGGTCTGACTGTTCTGTCAAAACTATTTAGTTCAATATTGTTCTCAATGTGGCACCATAGCCCTGGACATGACACCCAGCACGTCCAAACAGACATGATTATATATGAGACAGAAAGGCACTTACATCACTGCGGGTTCTTATGCTTTAAAGGGCCTTTTCCCCCCTCTTCAAATTAAAAGTTTTCAAAAATGAAATAAAAATAAACCTTTGAAGAAACCAGATTGAGACTGAATTTGGAAGGCCCTCCTGCCTAGTGTATACTAAAGAAACATTTTCTGGGTTGGTCCCTGATGATTTTCCTTGTAGTTGAGAAACACAATCCACCGGGAGCTTTTGTGGCAGAACAAGAATTTTATGAACACGAACTTTACAAAGACTTCCCTAGGAGATTTAAGGTCTGGAAATCAATAGATCAATCAGCAGCTTTTATCAATCTATAATGGTTCGCTCTCTTTGGATGTGTGGATGAAAATGGGATCAACGTAAATTGAACATGGAATCACTTATTCTTACAAGTTAAATTTGTCCAACTGTAAGGCACATAAATGACATGAAATATAATCATTTTTGAATTTGGGACTCTTTAGGGTGCACGTTGATTGAAGAAGAAAGAGCCAGATGTTTCTTTAGCAAGACTCATAGAGGCAATCTAAATATTCTTCAACCCCCGACACTTCTGAATGTTTCCCAAAGAAACCAATTCATTAGTTAATTATTGGGTATATTTATTGTGTAATATATAATTGGCCCAGGGCAAATAGCCTTCAAAGATGGCTGGCTGAGCTACTAGAATCTGTTTTTGCCAAATTCTTCCCAAGGAAATAAGAGGAAATTAATGAGCACTACCTCATCTTGCTTCCATTTTATTTTTAATGATAAAGGCCTCAGTGCCTGGAATTTCTTCTTCTTTATAAAGTTAGCTTGGCAGGTAGCTTATGGATGAAATAGTTAGGAGAAAATATTGAAAATTATGCTGGAAAATAAGAGCTGTTTACCTAGTTTCTCCTGGAAAAAAAGCAACCAGAAAAATCAAGTTGGATTTATATTTCCATTTTTAAGATGCAGAAAGGTATCTTGGGGGACCGTATCTCACTCCCAATTCTAAATCTTCTGAAAATTTTATTGAAATAATCAGTGCTGAAAGTTTTCCTTAGACTTTGCCAGTTTACCATAATCCCAGTGCAACAATAACAACAATGAATACATCTTGAACATTTCCTTCATGTTTAAAACATGTTATCTCATTTAATCTTTATAGAAAATCTCAATCATGGTCACTATGACTATGTTATAGTATGCCTATTTTATAGGTGAGAAAATAGAGGCACCAAGAAGTTAAATCCCCTATACAGTTGCCAGAAAAATTACAACATAACCAGTTAAATCTGAATTTCATTTAAATGATGACTACATTTTTTGATATAAGCATATCTCAGGAAATATACTGAATATACTATTTTACTTGCAAAAAATTGACTAATTATTTATCTGAAATCCAAATTTAACTGACAGTCCAAGACTTTTATTAGCTAAATGTGACTAGTTTTTGGTAGAGCCAAATAGGTTTTTCTGATTCCCACCTAAAACACTCCATTCTAAATTGCCTCTTGCCATAAAAATAGTATGAAGCCTCCAAATTTAACAAAGGCAATTACTTGTTCAGACAGAGAAAACAGAAGTGAAAGTGGAACAAATTTTATTTCTAGGAGTGGTGTGACAATCATTTCTATTGTCCAGGCAGCATGGAACAAGGTACGGGGAAGAAGGAATGAGTTGAGAAGTCAAAGAGCAGAGTGCAGAGATACTTGTTCCCGCCCCGCCTCCCGCCATGGACTGACTGCTTGTCATGGACTCAGCAAAATTACAGGACCAGTATGGCTGTCAGCCCATTTATGGGAGTGCCAAAGTCAGGTACTTCTGTGACTGGCCTGGCAACTGCTGGCATCTCTTTCCCTATACAACTCCCATCTCTACCTGCCTCCACCTGCAAGTCTCTGCTAGTCCACTCCCTTGAATTTGGCTCCTGAAACGTTACATAGAAAACTATGGCAGTTCAAAGTAAACATTTCTGGGCCTGACTACATCTAGCACCACCATTTCTCTGTGCTACAGTTTCCTCCTCTGGCAATGGAGATAACAGTACTTATCTCTATAGATTTTGTGAGATTTAGATATGTTCATACATGTGTTAATAATGATAATCTCATTCAATGAAAATTTTCTACATGCCCATCACCTATCTAAATAAGTTATTTATATTGTTAAATACTGACAACCACATTATGAGGTTGATTGTATTATTACCATGCCCACTTTATGGATGACAAAACTGAGATACAGATGGATGAAGTAATTTACCCAAGATTACACAGTCAGTAATTAGCAAGGATAGGACTGGAGTTCAGACAGTGTGGATCCTAAAGTGTGTGTTCTCAGTCCTTGCCCTAGACACAGAATTCACTAAAACCAGTGCCTGGCACAGAGCCAGCCCACACTGCCTGTTAGCTATTACTGTGAGCTGGTAAAGAGGAGTCTGGGCATTGCTCTGATTACCCACTTTGGTCATAACACGGATTGTACACACTGACAAATTGTTCCACACCCTTCTATATCCAAGCTACTCCCAAGCTTCTGGGAGGTACCATAGATTCCTCTGATTCCCTCAACCCACATCTGGCTAGTCACTGAATCCCACAGATCCACAGCATGTCTCCTCTCTGTTCCTACTGCCTCAGACTCAGTTCCAGCCTGAATCACTTCATGCAAGAGCGCATTATGTTCCTGAAAACTCTACTTAGCCCATCCCAAGTCCTCCTCCATGTTACCATCAGAGACATCTTCCTAAACTGGAAACATGGCCATAATGTTCCCCTACCTGAGGTCTTTCTATGACTCCCCAAGGGTTTCTACAAATCACCTAAGCTCCTTAGCCCATCCTGCAAATTCCATAGCCTCCCACCTTCTCTCTAGCAGTTTCCCATATGATACCCACCTTTCATTTCCACAGGGCTCCTTTGTTTCCCATAATATGTCACATTCTTTCATCCCTCTATTCTTTTATGATGCTGTTCCCCCCGCCCATATCCTTCCTTTTATTCTGCCTGTTAAGTCCCCATTCATCCATTGGAACTCTGGCCAAGGCCCATGTAGTCTGGAAAACTTTCTTCATCACCTTCTACTCCGTGCACAGCAGCTGAGTTCACTAGACTCTCTTCTTACTAGTCCTGAGTGTTTCAAAGGGAGGGCCCGTGCATTGTTTATCTTGGTATCCTCAGCTCAGAGTAGACAAGTGTGTTAAATAGAGTGAATGTTTTACCTTTATTAATACAACCTTAATAACTCTCTGCCCACACAACAAAACTAAATATAACAACCCTCAATCATGAAAAATGTTACAGAACTAGAAATTATAAGATTAAACTCATTTCTTGTAGGGAAATCTGGGAATGATGCCCATGAAGGATGAGATTCTGCAACCTTTTCCTATGCTTACAGAATTGACCACCTAAAACTGCATACCCTTTGTATTGAAAAAAACCCTCGTACCAAAAATTCAGGGCTTAAAAATGATATATCAAAGCATATAAATATTTACAAAAGTCCTGCTAAAAGGACAGAAACAGCTGGCTATTTCTAAGCCTTAAAAAGAACAACTATAAATGTTTTTCACAAAGGAACTATATACAAGGGAAAGAATTCTGCCAGCTCTGGTGGGCGGGTGAGGTCACTAACTAGCTTGGCTACCCTCTTTTGAGAAACACTTTAGTACTTTCAGGGTGTGGTCAATGAAAAAGAAACTTATCTGAGATCAGAAAATTGGAAAGGCACAGTTTCTTAAAGATATTTTTCCCTTCTTTTTTTTGATGCCAATTTTTTAGAGATATATTATGATTCAATTAGAATTGCTTATTTCTCCTGTCTAAACAAGGCAGGTGTTTCCCTAATATTTCATAATAATACTAGTTCAACCTATTTCTTTACAAGTAAAACTTGGATCTCAAATTAGGATGGTAGGTAAAATTTAAAGGTGATCACAAATGTTATTTTTAATTATTGGTTTAACAATATTAAATATTAAACTCCAGAATTATGTGAAGTGTTTTTATTCTTAAACTCCTAGCCTAAGTAGCTGAAGCAAGTTGAAAGAAAAACAAATTAGAAAGAGAACCGGAAGTTCAAAAATCAAATTTCATTCTCTCATTTTTTCATGCATCTCATCTCATATCATCCTGATCTCACTCTGTACAATCCTATCTTATTTTTTCTTTGCTGTCTGTGTGAACCCCACATCCTTGCAGCTTTGGGGACATCATCCCTTTCTTCCAGGAGACCCCATTGTCACCTCCTTTACTGCCATCTTGTCTGGGTTCAGCTTACACAATTTGAGGGAGAAGAGAATTGAATCCTAGTGAATTAGGGGCATGGAGCTCAGGGAGATCAAAGCGGTGCCAAGCATGGGGATTCTAAGACCCTTAAATTTCCAGACTTACTAATTTTTGTCATGGCATTATTATGAAAAGTGTACCTACATCTTTGGAAATTATGAGGAAACTTATAAAAACTGGGAAAAGATAGGACCCTACAAACTTGGGCTTGAGAGGCCATATTATTGGGACAGTTGGGCAGGAACCTAAGGCTACTAGAACACTTAGCTTGACTTTCCCCAGGGAAGTGGTGGGGGAGAGAGAGGAAGAACAGAGTGAACCATCAAAAGCCTGAGTCAAAGGTCCCAACATTGTTCTTGGAGAAGCCAAATAGACTCAGGTGGGAAAATGGATAACACCCTTTTGCTGTTCCTCTGATCAATTATCTGACCTGACCAGATCATTCACTAGCTTATAATATGGGTATGGCACATACTTTCTTGGAATGCCCTTCTTTAGTACTTTGAATTCCGATTACACATTAATTATTATTTAAAGTAATATGCTTTTCCTAAACCCTCTTCTCCCACCTTGCATTCTTTTCCATTTTTAAACTAATTCTCTAAACTTGTAATTTCATACTTATGTATTTTACTTGTTTAGATTTTTTGAAATACAGTCTTGATATGTACCCCACATTGACCTTGAACTTGCAAATCCTCCTGCCTCAGTCTCCGAAGTGCTGGGACTGTAGGTATGCACATAATGCCCTGCTAATTTCAAATTTATTAAACTATTCATTGTCTCTGCAGTTTCCTGACACTATCAGCTCCATAAAGGCAGAAATCATTGAATATCTAAAGCATAGTGTAGTCCATAGCCTATAGTAGAAAGTCAATGGACATTTGATAATGAAATACATAAATCAATTATTTTAATAAAAATCATTAGGAAGCCATTGTTCTAATCTAACAGAGCTATATTCGCCATACCTAGGACTGACAGCGCCATAAACATCAAATGGTGACATACATGCTATGTGTGACCCATTACACACATAGCCCCATGCATGTTAATGATTGAAAACGCCAGTGAAACAAACTGCATGAATGTGTGTGGTGGTGGTGATGCTAGGTGGCCTCCAGTCGAGTACTGCCCATTAGTGACCCTCATAGAGTTTTCCATGGCTGATTGTTTCAGGATTGCTTTGAAAATGGGCTGCCACATCCTTCTCCTCTTTCAGGGGAGCTGGGGACTGAACTGAGGGCCTCGGAGACTGCAGAACAATGCTCTACCAACTGAGCTAAACCCAGCCCAAGTGTGTGTATAGTATGAATTAAATCCATTGTGCTTCTGGACTGTTTTGGAAAAGTGTGAAAGTTTCTTCTCAATGATTGCCATGATCTCTAAATTCCTTCTGATTCAGAGCCACTGCAGCAAATTATTCTTTTCCCTGGAGTCTCTCATGTTTTTCAATAGGAGTCTATGAAAAGGTCCAAGCATCAAACAAAGCCCAATTTCACAATGTCTTGTAGATTTAAAAAAATAAATAAATTAGGCCTATTCTATTACAACCAGGAATGGGAAGCAGCTATTAAATCATTCCCTGAAGGTATTTTTATTTTGTTGACTCATGAGGGTTGGCTCTCGCTCCACCAAAGCATTCTGAAGCCATATTTGGAGAACTTGGAGGTGGTGGGTTTACTTATGTGCAAAAAATATTTAGAGTTTTTTTTCTTACATTCTTTGCTAAATCATTTTGGTTTTCTTAAAACAATTGGTACTCCTCCTACTTTTTCTTGCATTTATTCCTATAACTAAATAAAGACTTAGCTGCATTCATCAGTGAACTGAAACCAACATCATGTTTGTCTTTTAACAAATCATCACTTTCCATTTCCACACTGATGTCTTAATGAGACCATTTGAGAGCAAATAATTGCCACCATCATGTTATTTAACCATGTCAGAATTCCCCCATGAAAATTGTTCCATAAATTCAAGTGATATCATTTATATTAACAATTAATGACACAAGAAGAATGAATGTTCATTTCTGAGGCACAGAAACCCTAACAGCCTTCAAAACTTGGGTATTCCCATGTCATATTGAGTGATACCTATGCAAACCTGTTAACATATTAAATAAGTCAGGAACTGTTGTAGGCAGAGAAGAAAATCTGCCCTTCTGAGCTTCCTGCTATTTCCTGCCTCTCACCAGGCTGGGGATGTTTGAGGACTGACTTTCTCCTGGTATTTCAGCGTGCTGGCTTCTGGTCCCAGATGGAACCGAGAAAAGCAGAGGAGTGTGAAAAATAAAAATATTTTCAGTGTTGTTAACCCAACCTTTTAAAGCCTTAAGAGATTTCCTTTGGATTGGTGTGGGAAACGACTAGAATTTAGGGGTGCTGCTTTCCCCCACAGGCCAGATAACACATGTTCTCATGTTTCGAATGCCATGAAATATACCTTAAAGTAACTAAAAGTCAGATCATTTGTGGGTTCAGCTGAGCAATTTGGATTTTTAAGGAAATTATTATTCTTAAAGCTAGGATCCTCTCATGTACATGGAGGTTTCTAAAAACGTTGAGTCCTGCTTGGCTCAACTGTGAATGATTTCGTCCATTGGGAGCCCCAGAGTGAGCCTTCTCTGGGGCATGTAGAGGCCCATGGTCTTCCAATAACTAGCAACAGGCTCATTGCTCAACAGAAAAAGCTATGGAGACAATAGTTCTAGATAAACTACAAGAGAACAAAAAAGGGACTTGAGCCAGGCTTTCTCCTCAAAATAGATAAAAGTTTCTCCAGCTATTCAGAGCTCTCAAAAAACAACCAAACCTTTTTTTTACCTTGATTTACTCTGGAATTTTTATGCCAATATGGGGATCAGTTATGTTTATTTATATGTTTCCTTGTTAGCTTTTTGTTCTTTTGACTTGAGTTGTCTGAATGATCACCTTGATTCTTTTTATTTTATTTGTGGGAAGGAACCAAACTGACCACTAAGTTCCAGAGGTTACTAAGTACTTTTTACCTAAGGCTTATCAAGTTCTTACTGAATACCAGGCATCCATACAAGTCACATGTATGTTTGTTGTTAGGTGCCATCGAGTCGAGTCTGACTCATAGCAACCCTCATATGGTTTTCAATGGCTGACTATTCTGGGATTGCCTTGGGAGTGGGTTGCCACATCCTTCTCCCATTTTGCGGTGCTGGGAAGCGAACTCGGGACCTCAGAGACTGTAGAGCAGTGCTCTACCAACTGAACTAAATCCCAGCCCACATGTATGTTATCTCATGTAATTTGGAACAACTTCTGATTATGTAACTAACTATGACTAATACTAAGGTGGATTAAATGATGGCCCTCAAAGATGTTTATGTCCTGGTTCCTAGAGCCTATGGCTCTGGTACTTGGCATGGCAAGTGGGACTTTGCAGATGTAGTTAAAGGTAAGGAACCTGAGATAAGACAATTGCCCTGGATATTATCTGGGTGAGCCTACGGGAATCACAATGTTCTTTATAAAAGGAATGCAGGAAAGTCACACTTAGAGAGAAAAAACATAAAGACAAAAGGAGAGATCAGAGAGAAGAGAGATATGCTGAGGACTTTGAAAGTGGAGGAAGGGGCCACAAGCCAAGGAATGTAGGCTGCCTCAAGAACCTGGAAAAGGAAAGGAACTAGATTTTCCCCTAAGCGTCAGGAAGAAATAACTTGCAGCTATTTGGAATTTGGGGTTGGGATTTAGCTAAGTTGGTAGAGTGACACTCTACAGTCTCTGAGGTGACACAACTCAATGACACCTAACAACAACAATGACATTTGTACTTTAGTCCAGTGACATTGATGTTGGATATTGATTGATTGATTGATTGATTGCAGTGCTGAACCCCAGGCCTTTCAGAGGCTATACAACTGAGCTACACTCCCAGCTGAATTTTACTTGGACTTTTGACCTCCAGAACTGTAGGACAATACATTTGTGTTGTTCTCAACCACTAAATTAGTGGTAATTTGTATAGCAAAAATAGGAACCATTATGAACATTTGTTAAATACTTACTACTTGATACACACTGAACTAATCATTTTATACAGTAAGATACTTAATTTTTACAGTCATCCTTTGATTTGGATAGGTAAGAAAGTAGAGAGTCAAGAGGTTCCCAGAGCTAATAAGTAGTGGTACTAGGACTCAGTGAGGGTTTGCCTAATAATTGTACCTTCTGTACTTGGTGAAATACCCAGAACAGAACTTTACAAGCATTATTATCTAAAGAGAAAAGCATTTTGAGATCAGTATTGTTGCCATTGATAGATGGGAAAGTTTCTGCTTATAAAGATGAAGCAACTTGCCAAAGAGCATGTAACTGAAAAGTCAGAGCCAAGATTATAATAATAGACAGTCTACCCTAAATTCCTGTGTGTAATCACTACAGGGGCTTGGTAGCAAGGCAAATCTCAAAATCCCATCAACTTGATGTGTGCCTTCAGGCAAGTTGCTTTTCATTCCAAAGCTTCTGGCTTTTAGTTGGAGAATGGAAATAGAGATTCTCACTTTAGAGGGCCTTTGTGTGAATGATATGCAAAAATGTTAACATTGTGTCTGACAAATTGTCAGTTCTCAATAAGTGGTAGTTTTATTGCAAAGTATATGATGCAGGAAAATTTTCCCTCTCCTACCCTACCCACTAAAAATCTGGGCTCCACCTTCCATTGAGTTTGGTTACTGGGAGGAGACAACTGCCTAGGCAATAAGTATATTTCTCAGATCCACTTGTATCTAAGTGTGGCTATGTGCTAATTATTGTCAAGGTAATATGAGTAAAAGATATATGTATCAGGAAGTTGATGACTATAGAAGCAATTGTGCCTCATCCACTCTCCTACACCCCTTGCTGAATACAGAGGCTTGTGAGATGCTAAGGGATAGAGGAGCCACAGATGGAAGGTGTGGGTGCCTGGATCTCCAGGAGGAGGAAGGCTGTCCATCCATCAGAAGCAGATACATGGGTTGTTATATGAGCAAGAAATAACCTATTGTTTTGTTAAGCCTTTGAAAATGTGAGTTTGTTATAGTAGTTAGTGTTGGCCTAGGTAACAAATACATAAATACTCTATTCATTTCTCAACTCTTTGCCTCTCCTCACCTACTCTACCTGACCACTACCTTTGTAGGTATCATTTCATATCAACACAATTATATTATGGAATCTGTGGTTCACACTAAAATTTCATAAGGTGTTCCACTATTTATAGGATTTTTCCCTGTTTCAAGAGCCAATGGAGAGGCATGCAGTGCATTCAGGTTTTTTTGGTGTTTTTTTTTTTTTTTTTTTTTTTTTTTTTTTTTTTTTTTTTTTTTTTTTTTTTTTTTTTTTTGCCATGTCACTCTTTAACCCAGGAATGGCTCCTCAGTCTCTTAAATTTTTTTCTTCCCCTTACCTTCTTGAAAAGGAGAATTCAGTTACTTTTTAGACTGTGTCCCTCCATTTCACCTTGTCTGTTTTTCTCATGTCTAAATTCACATAATATCTTTTTGTCAGGAATAACAGAATACTGATGTGTTATTCTCTGTATTAGGAAGGCATCATGTTGAATTCTTTCAATGTCAATGATAAGTTTCACCACTTGATTCAGCTGATGTCTGCTGATATCAAGTGATATGAGCTTAAAATATTTAAAATAACTTATTTGTTAAAAATTGTAAAAGGATAGATCTTTTATCCTTCCAAATATGAATATTAAATTAAATCACATACTAATTTATTTAGGAGCCTTGGATATCGGTGAGAGTATTCACTCGAACTTTGAAATATTCATCTAGGGTAGATGTGCCATTGGAGACTGTGACTTCAATGGCAAAATTTCTCAGTAATTTTCATAGACTTTGAAATTGACAAAGAGAAATAAATCCTACAGTTTTTATTGTATTTGCTTTTGCCTGGGCTCCTTGGAAGGCAATACCTGAGACAAGGATTAAGTTCTGGTGCCTTTCTGGGACCCAAAGACATAAGGGTAAGAAATTGGAAAGGAAGCAGAAAGAAAGGAAGTCATGCAACGTGGAGGAGCACCTCTCTGCTTGAGTTTTCCATGAGCTTCAGAGGCACAGGTCCCTGAGCAGGTGCACCTGCTTGGCAGCATGCAGGATTGCATCTCAGAGTAGTTCATGAAATGAATAAAGGACAGAGAACTCCCATCCAGCTCCCCATCACCAATCCATAGGTTGCAGTGCACACCTGAGGCATTCACTCTCCTGTCCTTGGTGGTAGTGTCATCTGAGTCATTTTGTGAGCATTGGGAAAACTGATTCCATTTAATCTAGAATTGGATTAGTAAACAGAACCCCTGGACATAAGTCTTATTCACTAGACTGTGTGTGTGTATGAGAGAGAGAGAGACAGAGACAGAGACAGAGACAGAGAGAGCAAGCAAGGATGAGTGACAAGCTGGCTGTAGGCAGTAAAACCCTGTGGACAGAACACTCTGGCTAGGCCTGATTGAAATAAAAAATGATATATCTCTCATCTTGTCTGTTGCAGTGCATTTCTTGTCTGAGTCTATTTTCTTAATTTTTTGGCTATTCAAAGCTGGGTATTTTAAAGCATCATTTTAAACTTCTAAAATAGATCACTGATGCAAGTGGACCTACCAATATTGTAGCTGTCTTACAGTTTACAGTATGTGAAGGTTTGGCCTCTTATGTAATGATTCAGCAAAGACAAGGAACATTGCATAAGCTGAGCATGCAATTTTTTCCTCTTTAAATATTTTAAAGGACAGTGTGGGGGAAGTGACAAGAGATAGCTTTTCTCTTCCGGTGACAAAAGAGAATCATTGTGGAGAATCTCAATGTCATAATTAGGTGTATAATGATTTACACAAATATAGGAGCTTGATGAAGAAAAAATAGAGTCAAAGATTGGAAATACATTAAAGAAATTTTCCCTTTTAATGAAATGAAAATGGCTGGATTGGATATAGCAACTCAAGGTGAAAGATTCGGTTAGTTGGCCTTTGGTATGACAAATAAGAATGGGTGTTTTAGATGTATTTCTCTAAGAATGTTTCCATTGTGGAGAACTGGGAGTTAGATGAGATGAAAAGCCTACACTATCCAATAGAGTCTTGAAACATTTAAAAAATCCAAGAAACAATTTGGAGACATTCTGCTTTGATGTGAGTGTCCAGAGTGTAAGAAGTGTGTTTTGTGATGCTGCCAGGTCAGTGCCAGCTATTTATAACATTATATCATGGGGGAGAGAGAAGGATGTGGGAGTCATGGAAAGACACACACATGCAGATAATGTATTCATTCTTTTTCCAAGAAACTAGTCCCAAAACATCACTTTCATGTCTTTTACAAAGAGAACCAATTAATTAAATGGGTAGAAAGAATGAATGAAACTATCTTCCCTTCGGTAGAATGGTTTGATTAAATAGTTAAGTAAAAAAAGAAGCATATGGAATACCTTGGCTGGCTTTTCAATAACTTCTGGAACAGAAACAAAGGTCCACTTGTTTGAGATCTCAAACAAAATAATTCTAAATATGGCATTTAAAAACAAACACAATAAAATTCAGTCCTCAACCAAAGATCCATAAAAAACAAACAATTAGAGTAATTCTTTTACTGCTGTTATTATAACTATTAATTGCCTTTCTTTCATGGTGAGTCTTGTTTAGCTACAGTGGTTTTTCATAAAAGAAAAACATTGGCTTCTTTTGTGCTAACGAAGAGGAAAGAATATATGAAGATCTTAAACTGTGGAATTATTTTGAAGAATAATTAAGGACTGTGAATAATCTGAAAGCAATATATCTTATAAAACAATATGCAGTTGTAGGTCCACAAATATTATTTTAATAGTCATTTATCTTGTGTTGCTCAAAGTTTGTATTGAATCGAAGCTCAGAAATAGAAAAGTCATTCAATAAGCGTGACATCATGGGGCTTCCATATTCTTCCTCAATGACTTCCAGATCAAATTTGTTCAGTGTATAAGTGAAAAGATGATGTTTCTAACAGTCAGCTCTGCAGACCCAACCTGGGATCTGAAAACCCAGCTGTGTTCACTTTGCTCCTTATGCCATCAGCGTAATGAGTGTGCTACATGGCTGACAACTGTGTTGATGGTGCGTGAGGTTGAATATAATCTAGCTTGTCTCTGCTGTGAAGGATTTTCTGACTCTGCTAGCCTAAGAAGAATAAAGAAAAAAGAGTGTTTTGTTTTTTTTTCTCTCTGGGTCTTTTAAAAATATTTGTTTGTGTTTTGGGGAGGGATTAGAAAGACACTTGAAACACAGAGAGCATGAAATTATTGAGTAGAAAATTTTTACTTTTATAGAGATACTTGAATCCTTTCACATAATCCACTCTCTATCAAGGGACGGTAATTGAGGCTCTGTGCACTTCACCAAAGAACAACCCACACACTGTCACTGTTGTGATAAAGGATGATTTCTGTGGGCAGCAAAATATTTAATAGTTTAATTTTCATCTGATGTCACTAAATGCAAGTAATTTGAAACCATACATATTCTAAGAGAACAGTGAGTTCTATACCGCTTGAAATTCTTACTCTTCAGAGCATTTTACTCACCAATGTTGTGGCCATATTACTCTCACCACCTTGAGCCTTACAGATTCATACCCACTGTCTCTCCAGAATCATCACTTTCAGAGTTTTTACTGCCTTTCCCTTTCTTTTCTCTCACCAGAAAAATCCAGCTTTTGTTTTCTCTCACCTCCCTGCTACACCCAGGCAGTTAAGAGAGGTATAAATATAAAGAACTTAGAAAATAGGGCATAAGGAA
The DNA here is from genome assembly GCA_007922755.1 of Pedetes capensis. NCBI lineage: Eukaryota > Metazoa > Chordata > Mammalia > Rodentia > Pedetidae > Pedetes > Pedetes capensis. Next base: position 15,536 of record VMDO01013630.1, on the reverse strand, counting down.
ATCATATGGAAACATGATGCACAAAATAAAAGGGGCAGGGGAGTGTCTGTCTTTGCACTGATGGAATGCAAATATCAAGAGACCAGGAGGATAAACGAGAAGAGAAAAGGTAGGAGGGAGATTTCAGGCTTGGGAACAATGAAAAGAGTACATGGGAAGGAGTCTAAGAGGGGCTCAGGCAGCCAATTCCACCAGTTCTGACTTAGGTTCTTCTTTCCCACTCTACTTTTTTGGTGTTCAGTTCTAATGCCCATATATACAAGTTCTCACTCCCACTGTTACTCTCCATCCCATTTGTTCTTTGCTTACTTCCTGTGATTTAACACGACCTATGAGTTTCTTGTCTATTAATTTAACTTGTATATTCCCTTCTGTAAGATTGCAAATTCTTTGAGGTTAGGGACTACATACTTAGATCTTAATAAATATTTTAAAAGAAGAAATAAATAGTATATTTAACAGAGAGATAAAAGGTAGGAAAGTTTAATGTGGCTAACATTAACAGAGAGGATTTCGATGAAGGGAAAGAACACGACTCATAACCAGAAGCTGAGATTTGCATTATAAAGTTGCATAGTGTTCCTATATGAGCATAGTAGACAAAGGACCTCTTTAAAGTTCCTGCAGGGATTATCTATAACTGTGTCCAATCAGATTTTCTAAGAGGTTTGGAATGTGGGGGAGAAGAGACAATCAGTGACTTTGTGGTAATCAGGAAAGCTAAAACATATTTTAACCTCAGTAAGTCAGACATACTTGGAAAAGTAAGATTTTTTTCCCCTTTGGGTCTGGAACCTGGTATTGGCTATTTTTAGGTAGATAGAATGTTCTGGAAAGTAGAACACAACACAGAAGTTCCTCTGGAAGAGACAAGAGGTACTTTAATGCAGTTTGTACTCTGATAGTATCAGGTTCCTCTTCAAGCCCCAGATCTACCCAAACTTCAAGGAAACCGGGGCACCAAACATTTGAAAAATGAAAGCCTACTAAAAAGAAATCCTTTAGAAATCTTTTGTGGCATCTTGTCTTTACTATACTTGAAATACAATGTAATCAGTACAATATGGAATTTAGGCAAAAAACCCAAGTTTGATTCCAACTCTATCAACTACTGGCTTTGGATGATTATTAGTTTCTCTTGAGATACAGTTTCTTCATCTGGAGGGTAAGAATAATCATAATTAGATTGTTGTGAAGATTGAAAAAATTATAAACACATTTTAATAATTATTACATTTACTAACACAAAAATTGATGTTTCTACATAGAGGTTAGCTTAGTTGACCAACATTTATTATAATGTAGTTTTTAAGGCCCTGAAATCAGGCTGTCAGTCTTATAATCCTCAAAGTTTTCATCTCTAGAATGGGTTTAAAAATGAAGTCTACTTCATGTGATTGTCTTGAATATTAAATAAGATAATCCATGTAAAGCACTTGGCACAGTACTTGGGACATAGTAGGAGGTCAATACACATAAGGTATTCATTTTATTCTCTGGTTCACTATAGGATGGCCCTCTAGACTTCTTTGAGTCCAGGTGCATTTACACAAGGTGACCACTAGATGGCAGATGTATCATTTTTATTACTCAGATTGGTACCCAGCAGCACTTTGTCTTTTGACTCTTCCTGGCATTCAAGGATCTTGAAGAACCTCAGAATGGCATTTTCAACGAAGTGACCACATCTATTTTTTAACTAGTAAGTGATTTTTAAATAATATCTATTAATAAGTTTTATAGTTTTGATATTAATAATTTTAAAATTCAATATAATTTTTAAAAGATAAAAGAGTATATAGCTCAATACTTTATGCCTTCTCTCCTGACAATATTCAAAAGATACGTAGGTAACATAATATTTTTTGAAAGTTTATGACGTATATGCATTGTTGTAACTGAGCTATAGGCTTGAGGAAGAGAAAGAAATAGTGAGCTAGACAATATGGAATTCCTATGCTCGTGAAGCTTACAGTGTAGGAGGAAGGCAATACAAAATGATATGATATACAGAAAGTGGTATAATGTCATATATGATGATATGATGAAACATGTAATAACAATGATATGATATAATGATGACTATTGTAATGCCACAAGATTAATCCTAGTACAGACCCTTAACCAATTACTGTGAGAGCTTAATCAACCCTGAGAGAGTCAGGATGCATTCTAGAGAAGGTAACATTAGAGTTTTACCTTGAAAACGATGGAGGAAGTAGAAAATGAAAAATGAGAAGCGGTCTCCTGTTTCACTTACCTCCAAATGCACATATGAATGCATGAAGTTGTAAAAGGGCATGGAGCCTTTGGGAGACAATGAGAAATACCTGGGCCAGGTTACCCAGAGCCTTAAATAATTCATAAGAACTAGTAGAGAGTATTAAGAAACAAGGCCCAAATGAGACTTTTGAGAATAACTTTGAAAAAAAAAACAAACAAAAAGTGAAACTGTATGGAGTCATGGGACCTAAATGAATGCTAATCCATTCCCCTGTGGCCATCTCTTTATCTCCTCCCATTTCCCAATCCTCAATTTTAGGAGGGGTTGGTAGTGGACACTAAATATCATTTGCTAAACTTTCTGTTTTGAACTCTGAGTTAAGTCTCCAGTAGCTGACTAGGCCATAGACAAATCTGTCCTGGGAGTCCATTTAGGACCTTGTGGTATGTTAGGCCATTCTTATCATCTGATCACATAAGACCTTTGGTGTCATAGTTGGGATTATTGGACTTTATATAGAGAGCAATAGTAACCTATTAAAGATTTATAACAAGCAAGTGAAAAGAACTTGGGCTAAAAGAGACCAATGAATTACAGAGGAGCTAAAATACATGCCATGGACTACATGAGACAAGATGGATGTCTTCAGCTTAATGCCAATAGAATTGGAGCGAACAAACAGATCTGTAATATCTGTAGTAGGGGAATACCAAACAATGCACCGAAATATATGTTGTGAATTTCCCAAAGGCACTGCAAGTGTCCTCATTACTCAGTCCTTAGATCAGGAACTGGAACAGAAAAGGCTAAACCCCAAATATGCAGTCATAGATATATTGTTATAGGTTCCTGATGTAGGTTTTCATGGAGTCATTTAAGTGCTTTAGAATATTAGCAAAGTTTTAGCTCTCCCATTGCACTACGTAGGAATTGCAAGGCTCTGCTGAGGTAACACAGTGGTAAAATCATAGTGATGCATCCATGCACAGACTTACTCAGGCACCTCGGCACATTCAATTTGAGTTAGTGAAAGGCTCAGGTTCACATGGTCACTGAGGGAACCAGCCAGACAGAGGTTCAACTATCTTCTAGATACACCTCTGTAACACAAGCCTTCCTCAGGTGACATTTCAGGGGAAGAGAGGGAATTGAGAATCCCCCTGTAGCTTTTCACACTGCAAACTAGAGATGACATATCATTTCCATATGCATTTCATTGGATTAGTTGCATGGTCTCATCTAACTCTAAGGCAGCAGATAGACTATCCAGGGAGAATTACAATCTCTGCCATGCACACATTGGTCATTTTCAAAAAGAGGCCTTAAAAACACTTCTTCCTCTGAGATACTGCACCTGGACGATGAAGAAAAAGTCACCAACCCCTAAAGAGAGATGGATCCTGGATTGTGAGTTAGCCTAACCCACCAATTAAGGGAATTTTTGGTTCAGATAAACAGAATTTAAAATTGATCTTTAATAATGTTACAGGGAGCTCAAGACATGGATCCTCAGGTTTGTATGTCAGTACCCTTTGTATACATGTATTGAAATATCACATTGTCCCTCATAAATATGTACTAGTGTTAGGTTCCCATAAAAAGCAGCTTAAGGAGATGAAAATAGTCCTGTGAGAAGAACAGAATAAGTAGCCTGGAGAGGCAGAGGAATGGTTACGGTTTGGGATTAGACAGAAATCACAGATCACACACAAGGAGCACACTTTCAAGGGGAGAAAATCAAGCAATTTTACTGGACTTTTATAATTTGTTGACTTATTTGGAAGTTATGTTCTCTCTCTCAAGAAAAACTTCAGTAAATAATGTATATTCTCGAACCTACTCCGCACCACTTCGACAGTTTTAAAAGGTGGAAAAACCAGATGCTGATGGGAATCGCAAGCAAATTGGATTTGAATTACTAGATCTGGTAATTAGAGTTAAGTTGCTAACTGCCCTGATTTGATCATTATTACACTTTGCACACATGTATTGAATTATCACACTGTGCCTCATAAATATGTACAATTAAAATCATAGTATTTAATTTTTAAACCCCCCAAATAAGGGGGGGGTGTCAGAAACCTACCCCACTGACTGTCTTCCAAAGAGCACTGGGCTCCCCAGTGGGGAGATCGAGGTCAGTGGTTTCCTTTTTCTTCCACCCCTGGATCTTCACTGAGCTGAAGCTTTTTAATTGAGGCATCAACCCTTCATCACACTGGCAGCTGGAGCCCCTTCTCAAGGTTCGGCTATTGTGCAGAAAAGGATTGCGACTGACAGCAACGCCAACCTGCGCTGTGCACTGTTTGTGAGGGAAATTCCTTCATCCAGGCAGCCCAGCCTCCTCAGCTTCTTGGAGTCCTAGCTTGCCTCCTGAGTCATTACAGCCTGCAGACCCAGAGGAGCTGGAGAGACATTGTTCCCATGCCCCTTAGTTTCTTCAAAATGAAAAGTAACACAAATAGAGGCCAGAAGTCTTTCTTCCTGTGGACTGGTTTCTACACCAAAGGAAAACCTTTCCAGAATAGCAGGGTGCTATTTAGGTTCACAGTGGTCTCAGCTGGAGACACAAGCCTTCTGCTATGACCTTTGGCTGGTCTCCCCTCAGGCAGAGAATTTCCTTAGATGACTCCCCCAGAAGCTCTCAAATTACATAGTACAGAAAAACAATTACTTTTGAGATCAAATCTACATAAATGGGGCTTTAAAAATTTTTGGAAGATGTATGTGTGTGTGTAGAGGGGATATATATATATATATATATATATATATAGTTGTTGAGTCTGTATCCAACTCATAGCGACCCTCTGTACAACAGGGGAAACACAATTGTCAGTGCTTCTCTGCTGTTCATAGGGTTTTCAATGGCAGATTGATTTTTCGGAGGGGGTTGTCAGGTCCTTCTCCCAGGCTACAGCTGCTTCTGGTGTTCCCAGGCGGTCTCCCATCCAGGCACTAACCAGGCCCGACCCTGCTTAGCTTCCGAGAGCTGACGGGATCGGATGCCACAAGGCTACAGCTGCAGATATATATATATATATATATATATATATATATATATATATATATATATATATATATATTCCCCTCCACTTCAAAATGCTATTGCTTGTCCTATAGTAAAATGCCAAAAACATATTTGATAAAAATACTTCAGTTGATGTGGTCCCAGTTTAAGTGACTATGGCAAGTTACTTCTCTCTGTGATTTTCTCTCTTTGTAAAATGGAGTTTTTACAAATGCAAATTGCCAATACTAAGCACTACCTACATCAAGTTGTTTCAGAGTAAAATAATATAGGTGGAAGCTCTTTAAAAATCTTTTAATCACCATAAAACAGAAATTTTTTTCTTTCTTCAATGATCTCTTTTTTTTCTATGGGAAAGAAGACTGAAGCAAGGGGCTTCTTTAAAAAAGTGCATCATCAGGAGAAAACACTATACACAATCTACTGCAAGTATTAATGGAATGACAAAAGACAGTGGCTGGTGAGCAAGGTTTTCCAAGTTGAAGGATCCAGTATTACCTTGCAAACATGGGAATATGCAGCACCGTGATTATCCATGTCTCCTTTGCAACTCTTTTCTTGAATTCATTTTTTATGGCCTTTAATTTTAGAATAAATTATAACAAATATTTTCACTTCTGAATGAGATGGAGCCAAACTATTTTGGGTATTGTTACAACATCACTAATGGAGTAGTACCAAGGTCTCTTTCAACACAACAAATGAACAGACCAGGATTTAGGGGACCACTGGTAGGTTAGGAGACACTTTCTCTGGAAATATACAGTGTTCATCATCCTTGAGATATGAACTATTTATTTATGTCTCAAATAATGATGGGATGAAGTGTTATTATGAAAGGAGAGACACAGATTTTCTATAAATGTGTTTTTCTTGTGATAATATGTGAAATTACATATCATGTTCAATCGCTTGAGGCAAGCAAGGTTTAATATGTATCTAAATAATTAAGCTAATTGTGTAAAAATATATTTGCAGAATTCACCAAATGTGTTAATACATTTCACATCATGTTTACCCATTTTACATGATGAAAGTTAGCTTTGTGAAATAGTCTCCAAAATACTGAAAGGCCTCTTCACAATTGTTATCAATAGTCAGTGCTTTCTGAAAAGGAAGTAAAGGGTACTAAGGGCCATATTTTTTAAAATGGTATACTTTCTTTCCCTTTTTTCACTCTTTCTCCCCTTTTTCTATTGACTTTGAGATTCACATTTCTTTCTTTCTTTTCTTTGTTTTCCAGTAGTGGGGTTATTGAGCCCAGGGCACTCTACCACTGAGCTGCACCAAGCCCCTTTTTGCATTTTTATTTTGAGGGAGGGTGTCCCTACATTGTGAAGGCTGCCTCTGGCCTCAAACTTGCAATCCTCCTGCCTCTGCCTTCCAAGTCTCTGGGATTACAGGCATACACCACAGCACTCAAGTTCAAACTCCTGTTCTTAAATGTATACTTTGGAATATTCATGTGATATCCCTGAATGGCATTGTAAAAACAAAGATGTGTTTCCACAGAGGTTCCCATCTCAGTGAATGTTGTACAATCAACCGTCTGCCATTTGCCAACAGACTTCCACCGACTGGGCCAGGATGATGTCATGAGACTTTTCTATCCTTCCCACAAGTAAATTGCTGAATGTGGAGAAAAGGGTGCTACTATATAAAGAGGAAAAGAGAACAAAGAAAACAACCTTTACTGCTGCTCATTGCTGCTCATTAGAGTGATTGTGCATTATATTTTGGTGTGCAAAAGAATGATGTGGGTTAGGCCATGCTTTGGCATGTGAATGTGTTGCTACTGCCAAATGACTCAGTTTTTGACTGGATATATGCTCTTTTTGCTCAGTTAAAAAGTGCTGGTGTGCTTTGAGGACAATTTATGAGATGAATAAGAAGGACTGCATCTCTGGGTGCCTCTCCCACTCTGCCTCTGGGAGAATTCCTTAGCCCTCTCTGAATTCTTGTTCTTTGTTAACTCTTGCCTTGCCTGGCCTCTGACACAGCTCCTTTCCCCTAACTTTTCCCTGACTTCTTTTACTCTATGGCTTGTGGGTGGGTATGATTTATACAGTTAACTCTCCAAATCCTTGGGTTCCATAACCAAGGAACCAACCAAATGCACCTCAGAAATACTTGGAAAAGACAATTGCATCTGTATTAAATATTTATTGACTTGTTTTATTTATTTATTTATTTATTTACTTACTTACTTACTATAATTACTACCTTAACGATACAGAATAATAACTATTTAAAGAGCACTTACATTGCTTTATAGGTAATCTAGTGAGATGATTTGCCTGCAGCCATACCACTGTGCCATCCAATCCCATTAGATCTCAGAAGCTAAGTAGGGGCCTGGTTAGTACTTGGATGGGAGACCGCCTGGGAGAACCAAGTGCTGTAGGCTTGGGAGAAGGACCCAGCAACCCACTCCCAAAAAACAATCTGCCATTGAAAACCCTATGAATAGTAGAGAAGCACTAATAATAGTGTTTCATCTGTTGTACATAGGGTCACTATGAGTCGGGCACTGATTTGATGGTACCTAACAACATCAACAACAGGGATGATTTAAAGTTTATAGGAGGATATGAGTAAGTTATTAGATAATTCTATATCATTTCATATAAGGGACTTAAGCATCCATGGATTTTTTTTTTTTTTTACCTGCTCTAAGTCCTAGAACCTATGGCCATGGGTGCTGAAGAACAATTGTACTTCCACTACATTGTACTAGAATTACGTGGCACAAAGTTTGTCTTCCCACTCAGTGGTGGGAAGTGATCTCTGCATTATTCAATTTGGTAATTCTTATTTTCCTCTATCAGAACAACTGAGAGGGGTGCTACTCAGGGCACAATGCCGGGGTCATGATGCACGTCAACATCTACAGAAAAAAGTTGCCCACTGGTGGCTTTGCCACAGGTTGACACAGAATGTTTACTTTCAAGACTAGGGTAGAGGATATTCTCTCCAAATATATTTTTCTCCTCCTCTGTATAAATTTGCTCTCAAAACATGTTGTCTTCAGTTTCTCTCCCAACTTGACATTTTTGTGGAAGACAGCAGCTTAGGGAAATCCATTGATGTTACTATGGTTCAGGAATGGTTTAGAACAGGAGAGCTGACGCAATGGATGTAACTCTTCAACTATGTCAGCACTAGGAGTGCATGGAAACAAAGAGCCTTGACCTGTTCTCCTAAGTTTAGACTGTTCTCAGCCTCACTTACTGGCATCGGCTCCCATTTGCTCTTATCCACTAGGTTCTTCTGCGCTCTCTCAGCATCTACGTCCATGCCTCAGTTTTCTCAGCTAGAATGGGGATAGTGATAGTATCTACCTTTTAGGGATTTTTGTTGTTGTTGTTTTTTCAGAATTGAACAAATATATGTAAAACAGTTAGATGGCCCACAATAGTTAAGTGTAATAGAACTGTTAAGTAGTGAAAAATAATATTTACTGTAAGCTATCATTATCATTGTCTGCAGCTATACCACTATGGCATCTGATCCTATCAGATCTTAGAAGCCAAGCACGGTCAGGCCTAGTTAACACATGGATGGGAGACCACCTGGGAACACCAGGTGCTGTAGGCTTGGAAAAAGGACCTGACAACCCACTCCCAAAAACCAATCAGCCCTTGAAAACCCTATGAATAGCAGAGAAGCACTAACAGTAGTGTTTTGCCTGTTGTACATACGGTCACTATGAGTAGGACACTGACTCGATGGTACCTAACAACAACAGCTCTTAATACTTTCTTCTTGTCTCACAGAATAATATTCACTTGGACATGATTCTCTAGCCCATTCTCAATATCCTCCTTAAGTCGGTACTGTATGATTAGTAGACACTAGTTACATGTAACTACAGAGAAATCAAGCTGTAGCTAGTTCAAACTGACATGCACTACATGAATAAAATATGTGTTGGATTTAGAAGCCTTAGTAGCCCCCAAAGCACATAAAATAGCTCATTAATAACTTTCACATTGATTACATGTTGGAATTATAATATCTTTAATAGAGTGAGGTGCATAAAACATCTAGCTACTAGAAATTATGCATGTAGCTCACATTCATTTCTCACATAGTAGTTCTCTTAGACATGCTGCCCTAAGTTATAATTCCTTTGAATTTCTCTTCTAGAACTCCAAATTTAGACCATGACCAAGAGATACTACTGCTTTCTATTATGGGCTTGCAGGTCCTAGATTACTTAGGGCAATTAAACACAGCCTGCTCTGCCAAGAAATGATGATGGAGAAAAAAAACCCAATGGGTATGCAACTTACAAGACATTTACTACGGGTCTAAGTAGAGCCTTAGGAAAGAACTATTGCCTCTTTAATAGCACCTTATTCCCTGGGAGTGAATGAAAGGAGGGGCTCTTTCTGTTAAAGTCATTTCAGATCCTCTGCTGAAAGGAACCATATGCTACACAAAGAAATATATTCCAGGCAAGATGCATATGCTTTGCACAATAAACACGTATGCAAATCTTGCAAAGTCTTTTAAGAAGACAATGTGTTGATATTATTCACATCAATACCACTTAGTCCACCCTGGTTCTTCTGATCTGAAGTCAAATCCAAATCTTGTCTTTCTTCTTCTGCCCCAACATTTGACAAATGAATATTTTGCACAAAAGCAAGTTGAGATTTTTGTTTTGGGTCAAGAATTTGTGTCTGGTTACTAAACTTTAAGTCTCAATAAATCATAAGCTCCAAACACACTGGCAAATATCCAATGGGCCTGGCAGCATCTGCAAATGCCTCACAGGAACATTCTGGGTGGGAACAGCACTGAGCAAAAATCCCAAGACCTGAAGCTGCGGCCTGCCCTTTTCAAGTCTCACAATCACAGAGTGTTTTCTCTTTAGGGCTGTTCTCAGACTCAAACTATTTTGAATACAGAGCTGCAACCCATAATTGGAGCTGGTGTTGAAAGGAAATTAGAATATTCCTTGCATCAATCTTTACACAGTTTCTCTCAGCCTAAATGAATCTCCATCACAGGCGATATAGGAGAGGCCTTGTGGGGTCCCAATAGAGTTGTGCTGGCTGAAAATAGATATGAAAATTCACAAATCAGTGCAGTTTCAGGAAATTCCAGTCAGGGAGTAAAAGGTCTCGCCGAGTGTGGTGCTATCTCTTTAATTGTCCCCTGCTCCGTCTGTTGCTTCCCACCACACATACTTCTGAAAAGCCATATTGCTACAAATACACATTTAGGATTTGATTACAGAGTCTCATCCATTTACATGTAGAAGATAGAGCCTACTGTGACAGATCAGTGCTCCTAAAGTTTGTACAGGAAGGTTAAATAAAGTGTTACTTTCATGATGCTGAGTACCTTTATGATGCTTTTGCTAAATCTGAGACTGCTTGGTGATGCTACAGATGTGCCAGATGCTGATTGTGAGCTGGCAAAATGCCAGCAGGGCTTTGGCTATCTATCACACTTCCTACCTTTCTGTATAGGCCACCCCAAGTACTGTGTGCAATACAATATTCACCAAGCAGCTTCCCATTCTCCTCATTTAGTCAAAGTGAAGCAATCCAAGCCTCATCAGCTGGAGACATTGCAATATTACTAGAAAGAAGACTGTTTCACACACCATTCTGCTGTTTCCAACTTAGATAACACACACACACACACACACACCCCACAAAGATTGTAGGGCACGGTCAATGCTGCCACTTGCCCACAGTTTACCTTCTCTTTTTCCCACCCTTCCTCTTTGGATAGCTATCCACTTTAGTTGCCTGCAAAGGGCCTGAAATAGTCTCTGATGACCTTTGGCCACAGTGAATTTTCTGCTTTCCTTTCAATTCCTCCAACAAATATCTGTGCCGAAGCACATCTTATCAGGTCAGACTCTGAAAAAAAATTTTTAGTGAAATTTAAGTGTTCTGAAAAACTGGTGTAAAAGGCTGTCTTGATTGAATCATAGTCTGGATGTAGGAGCTGCTATATGTGGAGTTAGAGAACAGAATACTCTTCCTCTATTAAAATATCCAACCAAAGTTAAGCCAGAAGACCAGGTCTTGGACTAGCTTGCCATTGTACTGCATCACTTGTCAACTTGGTATCTGATGGATGAATGATTGTATGAAGAAGTTCAAAGTCATTGAGACTTTTAGTATATGCTAAAGCGGGGAGTGCTCCCCATCTCTGTCAGCTTGTTGTGCTATGGGGGCTTATGTGTTGCTGTGCTGCTGAAAGCTATGCCCCTGGTATTTCAAATCCCAGGATGGCTACCCATGGTAGACAGGTTTCAGCTGAGCTTCCAGACTAAGACAGACTAGGAAGAAGGACCCTGCAGCCCACAGTTAGCCACTGAAAACCCTATGAATAGCCTAGAATCACTGTCAAATATAGTGTCAGAAAATAAGCCCCCTAAGCTGGAAGTGATTCAAGAAACAAGTAGGGAGGAGTTGCCTCCTAAAAGTAGAGTCAACCTTAATGACAGGAATGGAGTAATGCCCTTGGGACCTCCTTTTGCTTATGTGACACTACCCACAATGAGAAGAAATATAGAGGCTGCAACAGTGGCTCGAACATAAAAAGATGGTGTGCATGGTACAGTGTTGGGTAGTGTTTTGTTCCATTTTGCTTAGGGTTGCTATGAGTTGGATCTGACTCAAAGGCATCTAACAAAAAGGCAGAAGTAGGAGATTTTTCATATCATCTTGATTTTATGTGAGGGGTAGGAAAAAAGGGATTGATTAACAGAATGGAGGAGATAATATGATATTCTTTCCTTTGGACTGGGTTGGAGCCCTGAGAAAGAAGGACAAAAGATGGGGACTGAAAAGGCAATGGATATTTTTCCTGACTCTTTGATGCATTTCTAGATACAATGTGCCTTCGTGTTCCAAGCCTAAAGTTATTTAGAGCATTTCTATCTACATATCTTTTTGTCAGCACTGGGTCATCAGAAGATAACACCGATGTGTCAAGGATTGTTCTCATCCTGCAGGCCTTAGCAGGGGTGACCATCAAGTAACTTCGAGTGGACATCAAATCCTCATTTGACATCTGGAGAGAGCAGCAGAGAGTGTCTGTGGAGACTGCAGATGGTAGAATAATTTGTGGGCCTTATTAGATATATCACTTTATCGGCTCTCCAAATGTTTGTTTGTAGAAATTATTGTTTAGGGGAGTTTACCACAATGGGCTTACTGGCTACAAGTATCATATGTGTGGCAGCAGGAACAAGACTTAGGGAATATTGATCTCATTGAAACTTCATTGGGAGCCATAGGCTGTGTAGGGTGGGATCATGCACACTTGCTGCTGAGCTGTGTATCATGAATGCTTGGTGTTTAGTTGTGTATCACTAAGGCTTGTTGTTGAACCAATGGGAGGAAGGTAGAGGAGATTAAGCCAGCTGCTTTAGGAATCCTATGTGTGTATTAAAAATATGACAAAGCCTTTTTAGGGACTGTGCATACACTAATGGTGCAAATCAAAATTAAAAAGTGGAATATTTAACAGGGGGTCAGATAATGCTGATTAGACAGCCCAGTGTTCATTTTCTCTGCATCTGAAAACAGAAAGGCCTAAAAGACCTCAGGTAAGGAATGTAACAACACAAGGAGAGTTCTTTCCTTGAGGGGGTGTGTCTTAGTGTAAAATAAGTCTGCAGCTTAAATAGCACCAAAAGAGGCAAAGACCTTGAGCCTTCCACTGGAGTGCTGAGTAGCATAGGTGTTAAAATAACATTCCCCTCCCCACCTCCCATGGCTGCCTCATAAAGTAGATTTACTTTCAGCGAACACTAAGCTGGCTTTTCAACTCCCTCTCAGCCCCCAAGGAGTTCCATATGAAATCAGGGAAAGTGTCAGAGCTCAGATGAAGTCACGGGGGGAAATTGAGTCCTCTGGTCAAGCTTGGGCTGCCTAATTCAATCTTCCCCTCATCACTGGTGCTCAGAAACACACTGGAATCACAGCAGATGCAGAATCAAATTGAATCCTTATTTCCATGTGCTCTCTCACTGATTGACTCACTCATAAAAATGCTTTAAAATGTCAACAATTCAGACCACACTAGAAAGCCCCTTCCGTATTCTTAGGTCATATTCATATAGAGTACTAATGTGAAAAATGACTGCTGATTCCTTCTTCTGTATTACATAGATTGGTGTGACCAAGATTTTTTGGGCATGCGGTGATGAATGTGAAGATACTTTGCAAACTGTAAATTATGACAGAAAATGAGAAACAGAAGATGAAACACCACATAGAATGGAATGCTATACTACTTTTGGAATATATACTAAAACCATCCGAAGTCATATATAGTAAAGTGGAAAAGCCAATTGTCAATATTATGTTTATTATATGATCCCATTTTAGGGTGAAAGTACTATATATGTGTGTGTGTGTCTTTAGAGTTGTATATGTGTATCTGTTTCTGTGTCTTTCTGTGTGTAATTGTTGTTGTTGTTGTTAAGTGCCATCGAGTCAGTATCCGACTCATAGCAACCCTCATAGGGTTTTCAATGGCTGACTGTTTCGGGATTGCCTTGGGAGTGGATTGCCAGGCCCTTCTCCCATTTTTGCGGTGCTGAACTCGGGACCTCAGAGACTACAGTGCAGCACTCTACCCACTGAGCCAAATCCCAGCCCACTGTGTGTAATAGTTCCATAAAAAAGTTTGGAAATTGAATATCCGCTATATACTGTAGCTATCTCTGGAGGGTGAACTTCAAAAGAATAAGAATTTAAGTGATAAATTTCTATATTGCTTGAATATTTTCTCAATTTAGAATATGCTATTTTGTTATTAAATATTTTTGATGTTAAAAATCAAAGGAAAATGAGTTGTTCTCTCAAATCCATTGGTGCATAACTGATCTATAAGAACTCATGTCATTTGTTCATTGATTTCATCAAAACAGCCTTTATACCATCTCTGTAGGTCAAGACTAACACATAATCATTCATTTTACTCTTGGGAGTGAATCATAGAGAAGAAAAAACAACATGGAGAAGGAGATGGAATCTTGAGTCAGATTGCTAATGGTCCCATCCTGATCCCTCCACCTTCCAGCTATGTGACCTTTGGGAGTTTCTTATCCTCTCCAAACCTCAGATGTATTATCTTCATTATGGAGATAAAAACCTCCTAGGGCTGTTATTAATATGCAATCCGTTAATATTTGCAAAGTACTGAGGACCCATGGTAAGCTTTATATCAGTGAGTTCCACTACTTTGCTGCACCCCAGGCCCCCTTTCTGTTTTGACACAGGGTCTCTCTAAGTTGCACAGACTGCCTCTGGCCTCAAACTCACCTCAGCCTCCCAAGTAGCTGGGATTACAATCATGTGCCACAACCCACAGCTGTTAGTGCTCTTTAGATGTACATAATAAATATACAAAAGGAATTTTATAATAAATATAAAATGTAGTAAAAGGCAAGTCAGGAAACTTATACTCTCATTGTATTAAAGGACAAGATACATCACAGATCAAAGGTGTGCTAACCACAAAAACATCCAAACAAACATACAAAAAAATAATTAGATGCTTGAGATAGGTACTCCTAAATTTTAATTTACCCTTTTTCAATTTGATGAGAGAGAAGTTTAAAAATGTCTTACAAGGAACCTTTGCAGTGAGAAATGTGGATTCAAATTATATGCTGCCAGACTATATGCATACATGAGATTTGTGTGCCAAAAATGGGAAGGAGATAGTATTTCTGCTGCTACCAAGCAAGCTTAAAGAGACTTGAATTTGTTAGTGGCTGAACTTTGCATTTGTATGTATAGTCAACAGCTTGGTGATTATAAGGGCTGTTATAGCAACAATTTCCTCACTATTGGACTAAGACAATGAGAACTTACACTCAGTAGATGAATGACAACCTCCTGGTCTTCTAGCTCTCCCAACTATTTCCCTAAATTGAATCCATTTCTGCTAGAAGTACCTGCGATGGTTTCTGTGTGCTGGTCTGAACTCTCACAGACCTATCTAGGGATGGAAGCATCCTGATAGAATTTAGAGGGGGAATACTTGCCTGAAGGAGGCATGGAATAAGAAAAGTCCTGCACTAGAGGATGTATGTGGTGTGATTGGAGGACATTTGGTTAGAGTAGGAGATAATCCAAGAAGTAGTGAAAATTCAAGTTGATGAGAAAGATCTGAAGGAGTTTTTCAAAGCTTCAGAGAGAAAGCTAAAATTTTGGGATTAGTCTTTCTAGAATAAAGAAGAATAAAACTTTTCTTGAGAAATTCAATGGTTAGGTAAATGAGAGACAGAGAGAGAGA